>JARFYH010000050.1:0-60000 GCA_029582165.1 Portulaca oleracea | reverse complement strand
GAAATCGATCACGCCATCGAGGCGGAACTAGGGCTAAGCGCGCGTTCGCCCCTGCGGATGGCACCCGAGCTCGAGGAATTAAGGAGACAACTCGAGAGCTCTGGGCGCGGATATATTCGTCCATCAAGTCCCCTTATGGTGCGCGGTTCTATTTCAAAAGAAGCATGATGGGAGTCTTCGTCTATGCATCGACTATCGGGCACTCAACAAGATCACAATCAAGAACAAGTATCCCATCCCTCGTATCGATGATCTCTTGATCAACTTGGAAGCGCCGAGTCTTCACTAAGCTCGACTTGAGTGGATACTACAAGTCGCATGGCCGAAGGTGATGAGGCAAAGGCGGCATCGTAACCGGTATGGATCTTATGAATTCTGGTAATGCCCTTTGGCCTCACCAGCGCCCGGCGACGTGTACCCTAATGAACAAGGTACTTGCCTTTCCTTGATCACTTTGTGGTAGTTTACTTAGATGATATAGTCATCTATAGTAAGACATTGGGCGAACACGTCAAACACTTGCGACAAGTGTTCTCCACTCTCCGAGCAAATGAACTCTATGTTAAGAAGAGAAATGTGCCTTTGCCCGAGAGGAGGTGCCTTTCCTAGGCCATATTGTGGGAAAGGCAAGCTACGCATGGATCGTGAAGGTTGAGCCATCTTAGATTGGGAGCCACCAAGTAAAGTCAGAGCTAAGGTCGTTCCTCGGCAGTGAACTACTGCAGCGGTTTATCAGAGTTATTACGCCATTGCCGCTCCACGAACTTGCTCAAGAAGGGGCGAGGATGGTCTGGGCGGAGAGTGTCGAAGGCCTTTGACACCCTTAAGAAGGCCGTCATTGAAGAACCGTCCTTGCACTCCCGATCTGGCAAGCCCTTGAGCTTCAGCGGATGCCGACTTTGCCATTGGTGGAGTCTTGATGCAGAAGGACATCAATTGCCTTTGAGTCGGAAGTTAAATGAAGCGGAGAAGCGATACGGTACAAGAAGAAGAAATGGCCAGCGGTGGTACATTGCCTTGGACTTGGAACACTACTTGTTGGGAGTAAGTTTGTTATCAAAGCGGACAATGTAGCCACAAGCTACTTTCAAACCCAAAGAAACTTACTCTAAGCAAGCGGTGGCAAGACTTTACAGCGAGTCGACTATGTAATGGAGTCAATGGGTCGAGCCAATCTAGTGGCGGATGCGCTAAGTCGGAAGGAACTAGCGATTTGAGCCGCCCACAAAGTGACTTGAGGACCGCATCAGGAAGGACTTGACCACGACACCTTGGCGAGTCGATAATGGGGCTCATCGAGGATGGGAAAACCGAAGGTTTTGGATGGAAGATGGTGTGATCCTCGCGAAAGAGCGCAGAGTTTTATTCCATCCTATGGCAATCTCGTGAGGTAATGAAGGAGTGCCATGATAGCAAATAAATTTGGACATCCGAGGACACACCGCACCCTCGCATTAGTAGGCGATTCCTACTATTGGCCTCGGTTGAAAGGCGATGTTGAGGCCTATGTCAAGACTTGTCTTGTGTGTCGACAAGACAAGATCGAACAAGGAGCACCCGCGGGACTTCTCAACCCACTTCCCGTTCCCGAAAGACCATGGGAAAGCATCTCCATGGACTTCATTGTGGGGCTACCCTCTAGTGAAGGGTACAATTGGATCTTGGTGGTAGTAGACCGATACTCAAAGTATGCCACCTTCATCCGGCACCTAAGGAATGCACCGTAGAGCAAGCCGTAAGCTCTTCTTCAAGCATGTGGTGAAGTATTGGGGCTACCCCAATCTATCATAAGTGGCGAGATACTCGCTGCAGGCGATTTTGGGCGGAGCTCTTGAAGCTCGTGGGATCGGAGCTCAACTTCTCTACAGGTTTCCACCCTCAAAGTGATGGGCAAGCGGAGAGGGTGAATGCACTTTGGAGCTATACTTGAGACGCCGTGAGTGACCAAAGAGATTGGCGAAGTTGCTCGATGTGGCCCAATTCTCTTACAACTTGCAAAGAAGCGAGTCTACGGGCCTCGATCCGTTCGAGATAACAGCAGGCAACAACCTTTGACCCTAGCTCGCTAACCGGCTATAAGGGACCAGTCCACCGCGTACAAATTCGCGAGTTGGAGCGATCAGTAGGGGTGGCGAGGGCTTACTTGGAGAAAGCATCGAAAGGATGAAGAAGTGGGCGACAGAAGAGGCGTCGAGGACTTCCAGTAGGGGACCTCGTATTAGTCAAGATGTATCACCATGCGAGGTTAGATGGGAGACATCGGGCTCTTCTCAGGCGTTATGAGGACCCTTTCCCATCGTCGAAGGTGGGTATGCAGCGTATAAGGTAGAGCTACCCCTAAGTCCAAGTTCCACCGGTTTTCCATGTGAGTCTACTCAAGCCATACCATCAAGGCGGGAGGATTCAAGCGCGGGACCTCTCTTCGGGCTCGATGGGAGTAAAGGAGCGGCATGACAAGGAGGTAGAAGAGGTCCTTGCGGTCGAGCCACAGTACACTCTAACCAACCCCTCAAGCGAGTTCTTTGGTCGAATGGAAGGGGTTGCCGAGAGTGAGGCTAGTAGGGCCAGCTCGAGAACTTATGGCAATTTAAGGACAAGATCCAGGCGTTCGAGGACAAGAGAAGGCGAGGCGTCGCCGGATTAGGTGGGGAGGATGTCGCGGTTCATGAATAATATCCATTTTCGGAGAGGTTTCCACTTAAAAATCCTAGAGTTTACATGACTTCTCTAGATTTGTCTTGTATTCTCTAGAATGTTAGGAGTTCTCTCAAGAACTCCACACTTATATAGAATCCTAGATATTGGTATAGAAGGATCTAGATCTGCGATGTGGACCGTAGGATCAAATAGATCTCCACAGTCCATTAAGGAGGTGGAAGTGTATATATACCCCCATGGGGTCTCATTTGTAAGCATCCATCATTTGAGAGCAATACACAGACATTCTCCCAAACTCCTAAGTGTTCTTACTTGCTTCCCTTAAGCTTTGCTTAGTCTCTCAGAGCTAAGTCTCATGACCTCAAAGGCTTACTAGCAAACTAAGAAAAGGGTTTAGTGTAAGTTTGCTAGCGCGCATGGGTGAAGTCTAGGATAAAGAATCGGCCCCGTGACCTTTGGCGTCGCGCAGCGTCTCCCAGCCCTCGTGGAGGATGGATGATGGCCTCCGTGCCCGGTCGAGCGCGGTAGCCTAAATCGGGGCCGACGGCGGTGTTGTGGCGATTGGTGGTTAGCGAGGCTTAACGGCTGTTTACATCGCCATTGGAAGCGGCTGTTAGGATGGGCTTATTGGACCCATGGGTGGCTCGAGCCATAAGCCGTTGCGACCCAGTCGAGGGCTACCGTGAGTTTAAGCATATCAATAAGCGGAGGAAAAAAACTTACAAGGATTCCCCTAATGTGGTGAGCGAGCAGGAAGAGCCCGGCTTTAAAATCGGGCGGCCTCGCGTCTGGATTATGTCTGGAGAAGCGTCCTCTGCGGGCCGGGCCCAAGTCCTGGAAAGGCGCGAGAGAAAGTGAGCCCGTCGTGCTCGGACCACTGTCGCACCAGTATTGTCGCCAAGTCGGGTTGTTGGGAATCTGCCCCAGCGGGCGGTAAATTCAAATCGAGGCTAAATCTGAGCGAGAGGCGATGGCGAACAATCTGCGAGAAAGATGAAAAGGACTTTGAAAAGAAGTCAAGAGTGCTTGAAATTGTCGGGAGGAAGCGGATGGGCGGCGATGCGCCCGGTCGGATGTGGAGCGGCCTGGCCGCGCCGTCGGCTTCGAAGTGCGGGCCAAGCGGATTAGGAAGCGGCTAAACCGGTTCGGGAAGCGTCGTCCTCGCGATCGTGGTTGGCGGCCGTCGCGGCGTGCTCCGGCACTGCGGCGCTCGAGCGTCGGCTGCGGGCCCCATTCGGCCGTCTTGAAACACGGACCAAAGTCGGCGTGTATGCGAGTCAGCGGGCGAGTAAACCCGTCTGGCGCAAGGAAGCTAATTGGCGGGATCCTTGCGGGTGCCGCCGGCCGACCTTGATCTTACGAGAAGGGTTGAGTGTGAGCATACTGTCGGGACGAAAGATGGTGAACTATGCTGGCGGGCGAAGCGGAGAAACTACGGTGGAGGCGAAGCGATCTTGGCGTCTGAATCGTTCGTCTGACTTGGGAATAGGGGCGAAAGACTAATCGAATCGTCTAGTATCTTGTTCCCTCAGAAGTTTCCCTCAGGATATCTGGAGCTCATATCACGAGTTCTATCGGTAAAGCCAATGATTAGAGGCATCGAGTATGATGCCCTCGACTATTCTCAAACTTTAAATAGGTAGGGCCAGCGGTGCTTTGTTGAGCAGCGCCCGCGAATCGAGCTCAGTGGGCCATTTTGGTAGCGAGCGATGCGGGATGAGCCGGAGCCGGGTTCTGATTGCCAGCTGCGCTAACCTAGATCCACAAAGGGTGTTGGTCGATTAAGGCAGCGGGGCGGTGGTCATGGAAGTCGAAATCAGCTAAGGAGTGTGTAACAACTCACTGCCGAATCAACTAGCCGAAAATGGATGGCGTGGCCTTGCGACCTATACCGGCCGTCGGGGCAAGTGCGAGCCGATGAGTAGGAGAAGCGGCGGTCATTGCAAAACGTAAGCGCGAGCGGCGGAAGCGGCCGTCGGTGCGGATCTTGGTGGTAGTAGCAAATATTCAAATGAGAACTTTGAAGGCGAAGAGGAAAGGTTCCATGTGAGCGGCACTTGCACATGGGTTAGTCGATCCTAAGAGGCGGGGAAGCGCGTCCGACGTAGCGTTCATGCGAGCCGAAAGGAATCGGGTTAAAATTCCCGAGCGGGGCGTGGCGGTTGGCGGCAGCGTTAGAAGTCGGAGGCGTCGGCGGGGCCTCGGGAAGAGTTATCTTTTACGTTTAACGACTGCCACCACGAAAGCGACTCAATCGGAGGTAGGGTCCGGTAGTGGAAGAGCACCGCCGCGTCGCGTGGTGTCGGTGCGCCCCGGCGACCTTGAAAATCCGGAGGGCCGAGTGCGACCACGCGGTCGTACTCATGCCGCGTCAGTCTCGAAGGTGAGCGACCTGCAGTCGATGGAACAATGTAGGCAAGGAAGTCGGCAAAATGGATCAGTAACCGGGAAAAGGATTGGCTCACGAGAAATTTGGCGCGGGGTCGATCCGAACCCGTCGGTGTCGTGATTGCTCGGCTCTTTCGCGGCGGAATCGCCAGCGTCTTGGCCGAGAGCAGTTAGAGCGGCCTTGGGGCCTTCCGGCGTCGAGCGATCGACTCGAGCCCGAGTGCGGACAAGGGAATCCATTATTTAATTAAAACAAAGCATTGCGATGGTCCTGCGGATGTTAGCATGATGTGATTTACGCGATGCTCACGAATGTCAAAGTGAAGAAATTGACCAAAGCGCGGGTAAGCGGCGGGAGTAACTATGACTCTCTTAAGGTAGCGAATGCCTCGTCATCTAATTAGTGGCGCATGAATGGATTAACGAGATTCCCACATCCTGTCTACTATCAGTGAAACCACGGCGAGGAGCGGGCTTGGCGAGAATCGTGAGGAAAGAAGACCCTGTTGAGCTTGACTCTAGTCTGACGTTGTGAGATGACTTGGGAGGTGTAGTCATAAGTGGGAGGCTCAGCCGACAGTGAAATACCACTACTTCCAATGTTGTTTTACTTACTCAGTGAGTGGATGGGGCGTGCCCCTCTTTTTGGACCTAAGGCTCGCTGAGCGATCCGGCGGAGGACATTGTCGGTGGGGAGTTTGGTAGGCGGCACATCTGTTAAAAGATAACGCGGTGTCTAAGATGAGCTCAGCGAGCAATCTCGTGTGGAGCGAAGGGTAAAAGCTCGTTTGATTACGATTTTGATGCAGTCTGAACCGTGAAAGCGTGGCCTAACGATCCTTTAGATCTTGAATTTGAAGCTAGAGGTGTCGGAAAAGTTACCACGGGGATAAGCGGCTTGGCGACCAGCGTTCATAAGCGGCGTTGCTTTTGATCCTTGATGTCGGCTCTTCCTATCATTGTGAAGCGAAATTCACGAAGTGTTGGATTGTTCACCCGCGATAGGGAGCGTGGTGGGTTTAGGCCGTCGTGAGGCGAGTTAGTTTTACCCTGCGATGGCGATGTCGCGATGGTAATTCAACCTGATGCGAGGAAGCGGTTGATTCGCACAATTGGTCATCGCTTGGTTGAAAAGCGATGGCGCGAAGCTACCGTCTGTTGGATTATGGTGAAACGCCTCTAAAGTCGAGAATCAGGGCGAAGCGATGCATCGCCCGCGCCGGTGCCGACTGCGGTAGGGGCTTGGCCCCGAGCGCGTGTCGTAGGCTAAGCTAAGCGGCGGATCGCGCGAGGCATATGAAGTACAATTCCTCTGCGGCGGGTTGAATCCTTTGAGCGACTTAAATCTGCGGCGGGGTATTGTAAGTGGCGAGTGGCCTTCGCCACGATCGCTGAGATTGACCCTATGTAAGCGATTAAATCCCTCCTCTCGACCCTCCTCGATTAAATCCCATCCTTTCCCGAGGTTGAAGTTGCTCCGGCGAAAGGATATGCTAAGTGTTCTTTGCCATTGGAAATTTGCTAAGAAATTTGGCGTCGGGGGCGCATGCATGCCCCGGCGCTAAGGAAACGCCTGCATATGCCAAGTGTCTGGAGGCGTGGCGTGGCGTGGAATTAAGGCCGGCGCGCGGCTTTGCGGAGAAAAAGCGGATGCAAACACGTCCGTGAGAGCGATCACGAACTAGGCGGGGCGGCCGCCCGCGACCGAGTCGTCTCCACCGGCGGGTGGGCACGCAGCCGGCGAAGCATCGCATGCGAGAGCGAGGCGGCGTGGCAAATCAGTGTCGGTGATGAAAGCGGGCCGGGCGATGCATCGTCGCCGTCGGATGCCAAGCGTCCGCGCCGGGCCGCGGCGCAGCGGCCGCGGCGATTTCGCGGCGACCATCGTCGATGTCGGCGGCGACCCGCCCAGCGTCGTCGGCGGCGGCCACTGTCGGCGGCCGCGCGGCGGCGTCGAAAACGGCCAGCCCGGCTATCGGCGGCAATGGCAACGATGTCGGCAGCAGCTGCGGCGATGTCGCCGGCGATGTCGCGGCAACCATCGGCAGCGGCCAGCGGCTATGTCGTCGTCGGCTAGCGACAACTGTCGGCGGCTGCGTCGGCAACAGCGGCAACGATGTCGGCGGCGATCGATGACAATGATTTTTCCGTGGCTTTCGTTCGTGCGCTTAGGATGAAACTTGGCGGGCTGCTACCTTATGTTTTTAAGGGTTTTCCGTGATTTTTCCGGATTTTTCACGGGATGCTTTGGCCGGGCCTCGGGACGCTCTAAGTCTCCCGATTAGGACACTCCATCGACTTCGCTCGTCCTCTTTGCCTAAAATTTTGCAGGTCATTTCCTCGTCCCATTTAGCTATTTTACAATATTTTTAATGATTTTTTGGAGCCTTCCTTCGTCTCCTCCCGTGCCCGCTCGTGAAATAGCGATCCCGGGCCTAAAACCGAGGCATCCGATGTCGAATGTCCAAAATAATTTGCAGTCCACTTCCCCTTTATTTTTAAAGAATTTAGAAACTTGCCTTGCATTTTCTGATTTTCTACGATTTTTTGGAATTTTTCCGTTTTTGCAAAAAAAAAAATATATAAAATAGCCCGGGCTGCGGAAAAATTCGAAAAATGATTTTTAGCAAATTAACATTATTATCTACCCCGGGGGATCCTCGGTAAAAATTGGTAAAATCTAGAACTCAAAAAAGCCATGCCCATTTTTGTCAAAAGTATGCCAGCGGCGTAGATGGAGTTATTCACTTAAAGCTCTTTAGAGGAGGTGCTTGGCAAGTCTTTGGGGCAGCGGCAGTGCGGTATTGTCGGCGGCAATGGCGACAACTGTCAAGACCACGTTGAAAGAAGAAGCGATCGCGTGGCATTTGTCCGTCGCGATCCTCGTCGCCCTCGCGCATGCTCGGCGAGCGTGGGTCGGCACCGACCAGCGTTCGAGCCGCCCCGGACAAGCCGGTGCCCCAGCGCGCATTATAATCAAAGACACGGGGCACGAGGCACGAGGGCACGAGCGAGGCGGACTTAGGCGGACTTAGCGGAACTTGGCGGAGCAGGCGAAGAAAGGGGAGGATATCTTTGTGGCGGGCCGCCCGCCACGTGCCCCTCTTGCGGCGCGGGTGGGCTCGCGGCCGGTGAAGCATCGGATGCCGAGGCGAGCGGCGTGGCAATCAGTGTCGGTGATGAAAGCAGGGCCGGGCAATGCCGGCGTATTGTCGGCGACAATGCATGCATCGTTCGCCGGATGCCAGCGTCCGCCGAACGCAGCGCATAGCGGCAGCGGCGACACGATCGTCAACGGCCCGCCCGCGGCAGTGTCGCGGCGATGTCGGCGGCGGCCGCGGCGATGTCGGCGACAACTGCGGCAGCTGTCGGCAACGGCGGCATTGTCGGCGACAACTGCGGCGATGTCGGCGACAACTGCGGCGATGTCGCGGCTGCCGCGGCGGCTGTCGGCGACAACTGCGGCGATGTCGCGGCTGCCAGCGGCGGCTGTCGGCGACAACTGCAGCGCTGTCGGCGGCCGCGGCGACGCTGTCGGCGACAACTGCGGCGATGTCGGCGACGGCGGCGACGCTGTCGGCGACGCTGCGGCGATGCCGGCGGCGGCCAGCGACGCTGTCGGCGACAACTGCGGCGATGCCCGGCGACAGCGGCGACGCTGTCGGCGACAACTGCGGCGATGCGGCGGCGGCCAGCGACACTGTCGGCGACAACTGCGGCGATGTCGGCGGCGGCCAGCGACAGCTGTCGGCGACGCTGCGGCGATGTCGGCGACAGCGGCGACAACTGCGGCGATCTGCGGCGGCGGCCAGCGACGCTGTCGGCGACAACTGCGGCGATGCCGGCGACAACTGCGTCGATGCCGGCGACGGCCGGCGACAACTGCGTCGGTGCGGCGACGGCCGGCGACAACTGCGGCGGTGCGGCGGCGGCCAGCTGCGGCGATGTCGGCAACGATGTCGGCGGCTGCGAGCGACTGCTGTCGGCGACACTCTGTGACAATGATTTTCCGTGGCTTCGTTCGTGCGCTTAGGATGAAACTTGGCGGGCTGCTTCCTTATGTTTTTAAAGGTTTTCCGTGATTTTCGGATTTTCGGGATTCTTTGGCGAGCCTCGGGGCGCTCTAAGTCGCGGTTAGGACACTCCTCGAGCTTCGATCGTCCGTATTCCCTCAAATTTTGCAGATCATTTCCTTGTCCCATTTAGCTATTTTACAGCATTTTTAGTGATTTTTTGGAGCCTTCCTACATCTCCTCCGTGCCGCTCGGGAAAAAGCGATCGGGCCTAAAACCGGGGCATCCGGCGTCGGATGTGCAAAATAATTGCAGTCTACTTCCCTTGATTTTTAAGGAATTTAGAAACTCGCCTTGCATTTTCTGATTTTCTACGATTTTTTGGAATTTTTTCCGATTTCGCAAATAAAAAATTATATTAAATAACCCGGGCTGCGAAAAAATTCCGAAAAATGATTTTTAGTAAATTAACATTATTATCTACCCAGGGGTATCCTCGGAAAAAATTGGAAAAATCTAGAACTCAAAAAAGCCATGCCCATTTTTGTCAAAACTATGCCATGGCGTAGATGGAGTTATTCACTTAAAGCTCTTTATAGGAGGTGCTTGGCAAGTCTTTGGGGCAGCGGCAGTGCAGTGACGATCAACGGCGGCGGCGACCTTATCGGCGGCGATGTCGGCAACGGCGGCGTCCATGCATGGCGTGGCATGGCAACCTCGTCGAAAACGCTGTCGACATGCGGCCATGCCGAACCTGTCGGACGGATGATGGAACAACGAGGCTCGGGTTGCCTCGGGAAGCGTGCCAAGCGTGAAAAAGTTGCCCGATCGTCACGGTTGCCTCGGATATTGATGCCTTCTTTGTCGGTGTGCTTTGGTAGTGTTCCTTGGCGTCCGTGGTCGGTGGCATTCGCATTTGTTGCGGAGTCGCCACCGCAGGTGGCGTGCCCCCTCACCGCAGCGGCCGCCCCTCTAAGGCGTGAGGGGTGTTAAATCGATGATGCGATGGTGGGCCACCTTGCCTTGTCCCGACCGCCATCGTTAGGCGCCTTTAGAGCGAAGCTATAGGTTGCGCCTTTTGTTGCTGACCTCGACCGGGCGGACGATGGGTTGTTGGGGCCTTGGGTCTGGCGAAATCTTGGCGCTCGTGAGTGCGGTGGCGATCTCATTGGCCGTGGGATTAATGTGGAGGATGATGCCTCCCTTGTGTGGGATAATTATCATGAAGTCACGGTGGTAGTGGCGCTGGCCGGACGAGGCTAGGAACTAGTAGGTGGGAAGATCGAGGCGAGGCCGGATGTCTCTTGGCTTAGAAGAGGTTGGGCCGTATGGATCAGTAAATCCCTTTCTTGAGGGCCTTTCGGAGGTTGGAACCGTATGGATCAGTAAATCCTGTTGCTTGTGACTTGGTCGAGTACAGAATGGGCGCGACCGTGGGTCGGGCTCTGTGCGAACGGTTGGCCTTGTGCCATCTTAAATAGCACTTCCAAGCGCGTGACATGCATTTCGCTCGGGGTGGTGGAGGCCCAGCGTTGGTTTGCGATGGGGATGTCGCGGTGCACAGGAAAGAGTCGAGCCACAGAATCTATCCACCACAATTGATGTCCCACGTACAAAAGCGACCTCGAGTGCGATCGGTGCTCGGGAGGCGAGTGAATGGCGACTTGTGGGATATTCGGTTTTCTTGCTCGGGATCTCAATGCTCGTGTGCTCACGGCCCTTTAGCCTAGCCACAAACACATCCTCCGCTCCTCTCAAACCCTTTTGATGCCATGAAACATACCTTAAGCCCAACAAAGGAAGCCTTGAGGCGCGATCGGCGCTCGGGGTGAGGGCAAGCGAGTAGCTTGTTGGATAATGTCGGTTCTTCTTTGCTCGGGAGCTCAATCGTCGTCGTTAGTTAGGCTCATTGACCATTAAACACATGTTACCCTATCGAGAACCCATTTGACAAATCGAACCCGGCTTCCACCCCGGACAACATCCTTGAGCCTTGATCGGTGCGGGGCGAGTGAGCAGCGGCTTGTGGGATTATCGGATTTTTTTGCTTGTGATCTTGATCCTTGTGTGTTGACCACTATCAAGCCCAACCTCAAACACAACACATCATCCACCCAACCACCTATGGCGTTCGACTTAACGAGATTGAGTTCTAGCATGTATAGAACAACCTTTAGGTGTGGCTGGCCGTTGGGGTGGGCAAGCGGCGGTGGTGGGATAATCGGTTTTTCTTTCGGGAGCTTAATCCTCGTTCCTTGGTGGCCGAAGCCCGACCACAAACACATCTTTTGATGCTCAAAACACGAAGGCATGGTTATCGACTCTCTTTTGTTTGGTTTCTCGCGTCTAGCGGTGCTTGTTAGGTTGTTGCCCCTTTGCTTTGTTTGGTGCTTGATGCGGTGAGGCGGACGAAGGGTGCATCCGGCGGCAACATGTGAAGCGCGTGAGTTACGTTTGGATCGTTTGTGTCGGCGGGCTCCTGCTCAGGCGATGAGCCGTGGTATGAGTCCTCTTGAGAGAATGGTCAGTAGGCGCGAAGCTCTGCAGGCGAGGATGGTTTCTGTGTTGGCTGCCTCGGTAAGGCAAGTCTTCGACCTTGATCACGAATCACGTTTGCCGATGCCCTCATTGGGTGTGGGGTGGACATAGAGGCGAGTCGCCGTCGCGCCCGCGTTGCCTTCGTGCGCGTGTGGCTCGGTGTGGCCTCTTCTGTGCTCGGGATCGAGAACAACGTGTGGGCATGCATTTGCTTTGTCGATCTGAGGCCCGATTGGCGTTCTCGCTAAGCATGAGCGGCCGTTGTTTGCGTGTTGACCCTCCATTTGCTTGGGGTGGCTCATGCGCATCAGCGTCATCGAGGGTGCTACGGTTGATCCTGCGCGATGTAGTCGTATGCTTGTCTCAAGATTAAGCCATGCATGTGTAAGTATGAACTAATTGATTTGTGAAGCTGCGAATGGCTCATTAAATCGATTATAGTTTGTTTGATGGTACTGCTACTCGGATAGCAGTAGTAATTCTAGAGCTATCGTGCGACAAACCCGAGCTTACGGAAGGGATGCATTTATTAGATAAAGGGTCGACGCGGGGTTTGCCGGTTGCTCTGATGATTCATGATAACTAGTCGGATCGCAAGGCCTTTGCGCGGCGCATCATTCAAATTTACGCCTATCGACTTTCGATGGTAGGATAGTGGCCTACCATGGTGGTGACGGGTGACGGAGAATTAGGGTTCGATTCGGAGAGGAGCACGGCGGCTACCACATCGAGGAAGGCGGCGGTAGCGAGTACCCAATCGACACGGGGGAGGTAGTGACAATAAATAACAATCTGGGCTCTTGTGCAGTAATTGGAATAGTACAATCTAAATCCCTTAACGAGGATCCATTGGAGGGCAAATGCGGTGCGGTGACGCGGTAATTCGGCTCGATAGCGTATATTTAAGTTATTGCGATTAAAAAGCTCGTAGTTGGACCTTGGGGTGGGCGGCCGGTCGCCTTGCGGTGTGCCGGTCGTCCTGCTCCTTCTGCGGCGATGCGCTCGGCCTTAGCGGCGAGTGCCACCCGTATTGTTACTGAAGAAATTAGAGTGCTCAGCGGCCTCGCTCTGGATACATTAGCGTGGGATAACATCGGGATTAGGTCCTATTGTGTTGGCCTTGGGATCGGAGTAATGATTAACGAGGGACGATCGGGGCATTCGTATTTCATAGTCGGTGAAATTCTTGGATTTATGAAAGGCGAACAAGCTGCGAAAGCATTTGCGAGATGTTTTCATTAATCAGAGCGAAAGTTGGGGGCTCGAAGGCGATCGGATCCGTCCTAGTCTCAACCATAAGCGATCTTGAGCCGAGGATCGGCGGATGTTGCTTTTAGGGCCTTGGCACCTTATGAAATCAAAGTTTTTGGGTTAGGGAGTATGGTCATGGTGAAACTTAAAGGAATTGTGGAAGGGCACCACGAGTGGAGCTGCGGCTTAATTTGACTCAACGGAAACTTACGAGTCGGACATAGTAAGGATTGTGGTGAGAGCTCTTTCTTGATTCTATGGGTGGTGGTGCATGGCGTTCTTAGTTGGTGGAAGCGATTTATGCAGTTAATTAGTTATGAGCGAGACCTCAGCCTGCTAACTAGCTATGTGGAGGTAACCCTTCACAGCTAGCTTCTTAGAGGACTATGGCCTTCGGGCCACGGAAGTTTGAGGCAATAGCAGTGCGTGATGCCCTTAGATGTTACGGGCGCCGCGCCTTCTGCGATGTATTCAGCGAGTCTATAGCCTTGGCAGCGGGCCGGGTAATCTTTGAAATTTCATCGTGATGGGGATAGATCATTGCGATTGTTGGTCTTGGCGAGGAATTCCTAGTAGCGCGAGTCATCGGCTCGCGTTGACTACGTCCACGCCCTTTGTACACACCGCGCGTCGCTCCTCTGGATTGAATGGTCGGTGAAGTGTTCGGATCGCGGCGTGGGTGGTTCGCGCCGGCGGCGTCGCGAAGTCGGCTGAACCTTATCATTTAGAGGAAGGAGAAGTCGTAACAAGGTTTCCGTAGGTGAACCTGCGGAAGGATCATTGTCGAAACACGCCCGTGAGCGACTGTGGGCGAGTAAACATCACCGCGGCGAGGGTGCTTGGCCCCCTCCTGCGTCTTGGGAGCCCCCTCGTGGGGGTGCCCGAGGCAACAACGAACCCGGCGCGGTGCGCGAGAACCTGAACTCATGGCGTGCCGCCGCGAGCAGTTCGCCGTGCGGCGGCTTTGTCCTACTTAAAGCGTAGCGACTCGGCAGCGGATATCTCGGCTCGCGTCGATGAAGAGCGTGGCGAAATCGATGCTTGGTGTGAATTGCGAATCCGTGAACCATCGAGTCTTTGAGCCTTGAGTTGCGCCGAAGCCTTACGGTGAGGCGCGTCTACTGTGTCACGGTTATGAATAATATCCATTTTGGAGAGGTTTCCACTTAAAAATCCTAGAGTTTACATGACTTCTCTAGATTTGTCTTGTATTCTCTAGAATGTTAGGAGTTCTCTCAGAACTCCACACTTATATAGAATCCTAGATATTGGTATAGAAGGATCTAGATCTGCGATGTGGACCGTAGGATCAAATAGATCTCCAGTCCATTAAGGAGGTGGAAGTGTATATATACCCCATGGGGTCTCATTTGTAAGCATCCATCATTTGAGAGCAATACACAAGACATTCTCCCAAACTCCTAAGTGTTCTTACTTGCTTCCCTTAAGCTTTGCTTAGTCTCTCAAGCTAAGTCTCACAACCTCAAGGCTTACTAGCAAACTAAGAAAAGGGTTTAGTGTAAGTTTGCTAGCGCGCCATGTGGTGAAGTCTAGGAAAAAGAATCGGCCGTGACATTTGGTATCGAGCGGAGTTCTTTGGGAGAAGATGGCATCGACTCAGAGATCGTTAACCCTCCTCGAAGGATGGCAAGAGGAGGCGAAGAGAAGGAAAGCGACGGGAGAAGTCGAGGACATGGTGTCGCACTCAGCGATCGCGTGGAAAGAGCACTCTCCTCCTTGGCCGACTGGGTGATAGATGCGAGGATATGGATTCAGTCGTGAAACTCGCGGAAGGCGTCGAGGAATCAGAGAGGAGATGAAAGTAGCTCTAAAGGTGACGGTCGATGACTTCTTAGCGAGTTGGCTTCCCTTGAAGACAAGTTGGAGGTGAGGATGAACAAGTGAAGACCCTCGAGGCTCAGTGGGGACACTTGAAGCCAAATTAGCGAAAGGATGCGAGGTGAAAGCTCACTAGATGGATTCGGTATGACTAAGCTGTTGCATAAGGGCCATGGGCAACCGGGGCTATGCAGTTGTCAACTCTCCTCGGAGGCATGAGCAGACCTCGGATCTATAAGGGAGAAAGGAATGCTAAGGAGATCGCCAACTTCTTTTGGGCGTTGGAGGCTTACTTTAAAGCGAGTGGGATCGTGACGAAGTCCTTAAGGTAGCAATCTGCCTTTTGCCTTGAGGACATTGCATTGGTATGGTGGCGTCGTAGGGAAGGCGATGTCAATCGAGGCGGATCCCATCATTACATGGGATAACCGAGGAACTCGAAGCGATTACGTCTGGGGCGCCCGAAAAGCTCGTGCAAGGCTGCGACACCTCAAACATAGGGAGGGTCACCTTAACGAGTACGTTAAGGAGTTCCAGGAGCTAATTTTGGAAATCCCTGGAATGAGTGACGAGGATGCACTCTTCTTTTCCTCGATGGCCTAAGCGGTTGGGCGAGATGGAGTTAGGCGGAATGTACAAGACCTCGACTCGCCATTGCCATGTTGAGTCCCTTACAGATCTGGAAAGATCCCTCAAAGGGCGAGTAAGAGAGGTGGGAACCACGGCAAGGTGGGGAGCAGGCCATCACAGAAAGATAAGCCTTTCACCTATAAAGACAAGGAGAAGGGCAAGGCCAAGAAAGATGAAGCACCGAAGAAGCTGTCGTGTTTCCTATGTGATGGGCCTCATCGGGTCTATGATTGCCCCAAGAGAGGAAGACTTGCCCCTCGCTAAAGAGGAGGCAAGACAAGAGAGGAAGAAAGGAAGCTATCCTCTCTTAAGTTCCTTAGTGCCGTCCAAGCGAAAGTCGAGGAAGGATCGTCGGGACGGATGTATGTTGAGACACACATCAATGACAAACCCGTTCAAGCCTTGTTGGATACGGGAGCCGATACAATTTATATTGCTAAGGAACTTGCGGATGAAGTGGGGCTCTCCTACACCAAGACTAAAGGTTTTGTCAAAGGAGTCAATGCGGACAAAGTCTCGATCTATGGAGTTGCTAAGGACACCCCTATCCGCATTGGACAATGGCAAGGTAAGGCCGACATAACTGTTGCTCCTTTGGATGAAAAGAAGTTCTATTTGGGAATAGACTTCTTCGTTAAGGCGAAGGCCTTCCCCATCCCCTTCGCCAATGTCATGTGTATCTTGGAAGATGGCCAACCAAGTGTCGTCCCGGTAAGAACGGACATCGATGAAAAGCAAGTGTTGTCCGCTCTTCAACTTTCCAAGGGAGTGAAGAAGAAGGAGCCTACTTACCTTGCCGCCCTCAAAGAGGAAGGCGAGTGGAAACACAAGTACCCAAAGCGATTGAAGAGGTACTTGAGAATTCAGGATGTCATGCGGTAGAACTACGAGACTTCCTCAGGAGGAAATCGATCACGCCATCGAGGCGGAACTAGGGCTAAGCCGCGCATTCGCCCCTGGGATGGCACCCGAGCTCGAGGAATTAAGGAGACAACTCGAGGAGCCACGGGCGCGGATATATTCGTCCATCCAAGTCCCCTTATGGTGCGCGGTTATTTCAAAAGAAGCGATGGGAGTCTTCGTCTATGCATCGACTATCGCACTCAACAAGATCACAATCAAGAACAAGTATCCCATCCCTCGTATCGATGATCTCTTGATCAACTTGAGGCGCCGAGTCTTCACTAAGCTCGACTTGAGGAGTGGATACTACCAAGTCCGCGTAGCGAAGGTGATGAGGCAAAGACGGCATGCGTAACCCGGTATGGATCTTATGAATTCCTGGTAATGCCCTTTGGCCTCACCAACGCACCGGCGACATTCTGTACCCTAATGAACAAGGTACTTGCCCCTTTCCTTGATCACTTTGTGGTAGTTTACTTAGATGATATAGTCATCTATAGTAAGACATTGGGCGAACACGTCAAACACTTGCGACAAGTGTTCTCCACTCTCCGAGCAAATGAACTCTATGTTAAGAAAGAGAAATGTGCCTTTGCCCAAGAGGAGGTGCCTTTCCTAGGCCATATTGTGGGGAAAGGCAAGCTACGCATGGATCCGGCAAAGGTTCAAGCCATCTTAGATTGGGAGCCACCAAGTAAAGTCACCGAGCTAAGGTCATTCCTCGGCTTGGTGAACTACTACCGACGGTTTATCAAGAGTTATTCTGCCATTGCCGCTCCACTTACGAACTTGCTCAAGAAGGGACGAGGATGGTCCTGGAGCGGAGAGTGTCAGAAGGCCTTTGACACCCTTAAGAAGGCCGTCACTGAAGAACCCGTCCTTGCACTCCCCGATCCTGGCAAGCCCTTCGAGCTTCACACGGATGCTTCTGACTTTGCCATTGGTGGAGTCTTGATGCAAGAAGGACATCCAATTGCCTTTGAGAGTCGGAAGTTAAATGAAACGGAGAGGCGATACGGTACAAGAGAAGGAAATGGCGCGGTGGTACATTGCCTTGGACTTGGAGACACTACTTGTTGGGAGTAAGTTTGTTATCAAAGCGACAATGTAGCCACAAGCTACTTTCAAACCCAAAAGAAACTTACTCCTAAGCAAGCGGTGGCAAGACTTTCTGGCAGTCGACTATGTAATGGAGTCTGGCCGGTCGAGCCAATCTAGTGGCGGATGCGCTAAGTCGGAAGGAACTAGCGGATTTGAGCCGCCACAAAGTGACTTGAGGGACCGCATCAAGGAAGGACTTGACCACGACACCTTGGCCAAGTCAATAATGGGGCTCATCAAGGATGGGAAAACCCGAAGGTTTTGGATGGAAGATGGTGTGATCCTCACAAAGGGCAACCGAGTTTTTATTCCATCCTATGGCAATCTCCGGCGCGAGGTAATGAAGGAGTGCCATGATAGCAAATGGGCTGGACATCCAGGGACACACCGCACCCTCGCATTAGTGGCGATTCCTACTATTGGCCTCGGTTGAAAGACGATGTTGAGGCCTATGTCAAGACTTGTCTTGTGTGTCAACAAGACAAGATCGAACAAGGAGCACCCGCGGGACTTCTCAACCCACTTCCCGTTCCCGAAAGACCATGGGAAAGCATCTCCATGGACTTCATTGTGGGCTACCCTCAGTGAAGGGTACAATTGGATCTTGGTAGTAGGCCGATGCTCAAAGTATGCCACCTTCATCCGGCACCTAAGGAATGCACCACGAGCAAGCCGCCAAGCTCTTCTTCAAGCATGTGGTGAAGTATTGGGGCTACCCCAATCTATCATAAGTGGCCGAGATACTCGCTGCAGGCGATTTTGGTGAGCTCTTCAAGCTCATGGATCGAGCTCAACTTCTCTACAGTTCCACCCTCAAAGTGATGGGCAAGCGAGAGGGTGAATGCACTTTGGAGCTATACTTGAGACGCCGTGAGTGCCAACCAAAGAGATTGGGCGGTTGCTCGATGTGGCCCAATTCTCTTACAACTTGCAAAAGAGCGAGTCTACGGCCTCGATCCGTTCGAGATAACAGCGGCAACAACCTTTGACCCTAGCTCGCTAACCCGCTTATAAGGACCAAGTCCACCCGCATACAAATTCGCCAAGGATTGGAACGATCAAGTAGGGGTGGCAAGGGCTTACTTGGAGAAAGCATCCAAAAGGATGAAGAAGTGGGCCGACAAGAAGAGACGTCCAAGGGACTTCCAAGTAGGGGACCTCGTATTAGTCAAGATGTATCACCATGCGAGGTTAGATGGGAGACATCGGGCTCTTCTCCGACGTTATGAGGGACCCTTTCCCATCGTCAAGAAGGTGGGGGCGCAAGCGTATAAGGTAGAGCTACCCCCTAAGTCCAAGTTCCACCCGGTTTTCCATGTGAGTCTACTCAAGCCATACCATCAAGACCGGGAGGATTCAAGCCGCGGGACCTCTCTTCGGGCTCCAATGGGAGTAAAGGAGCAGCATGACAAGGAGGTAGAAGAGGTCCTTGCAGATCGAGCCACAAGGGTACACTCTAACCAACCCCTCAAACGCGAGTTGCTGGTCAAATGGAAGGGGTTGCCCGAGAGTGAGGCTAGCTGGGAGCCGCTCGAGAACTTATGGCAATTTAAGGACAAGATCCAGGCGTTCGAGGACAAGAAGGCAACGAGGGCGTCGCCGGATTAGGTGGGGGAGGATGTCACGGTTCGCAAATAATATCCATTTTCGGAGAGGTTTCCACTTAAAAATCCTAGAGTTTACATGACTTCTCTAGATTTGTCTTGTATTCTCTAGAATGTTCCGGAGTTCTCTCAAGAACTCCACACTTGTATAGAATCCTAGATATTGGTATAGAAGGATCTAGATACGCGATGTGGACCGTAGGATCAAATAGATCTCCACCGTCCATTAAGGAGGTGGAAGTGTATATATACCCCCATGGGGTCTCATTTGTAAGCATCCATCATTTGAGAGCAATACACAAGACATTCTCCCAAACTCCCTAAGTGTTCTTACTTGCTTCCCTTAAGCTTTGCTTAGTCTCTCAAGAGCTAAGTCTCACAACCTCAAAGGCTTACTAGCAAACTAAGAAAAGGGTTTCGAGTGTAAGTTTGCTAGCGCCGCATGGTGAAGTCTAGGATAAAGAATCACCGTGACATCGGGCCACGCCGCGTTTCCCCGCTCGTGGAGGGGGATGGATGATGGCCTCCCGCGCTCGGCCGGGCGCTACCGCCTAAAATCGAGCCGACGACGACGAGCCGTTGTGGCGATTGGTGGTCGACGAGGCTTAACTATTGCTTACATCGCTACCGAGCACGCTGCCGGACGGGCTTGTTGACCCACGGGTGGCCTGCCACGCAAACCGCTGCGACTCCTGTGTCAAAGTGGCTACCCACCGAGTTTTAGCATATCAATAAGATGAGGAAAAGAAACTTACAATTATTACCATAGTAACGGCGAGAGAACCTGGAAGATCCCAGCTTTAATATCGGGCGCCTCGCCCGAATCAGAAGTCCGAGAAGCGCCCTTCGCGGCGACCGCCCAAGTCCCCGGAAAGGGGCGCCAGAGAGGGAGAGCCCCGCTGTTTCTCGGACTCGCCGCACCACGAGGCGCCGCCGAAGCCGGGTTGTTTGGGAATGCAGCCTGCCGGGCAGAATTCCGGCCCAAGGCTAAACACGGCGAGAGGCCGAGCAATAACAAGTACCGCGAGGAAAGATGAAAAGGACTTCAAAAGAGAGTCAAAGAGTGCTTGAAATTGTCGGAGGGAAGCGGATGGGGCCGCGATGCGCCTGGCCGGATGTGGAACGGCCACAAGCCGGCCCGCCGACGGCCGGGGCGCGACCGACGCGGATTGGGAGGGCGCTTAAACCCTGCCTCGGAGCGCTGCCTCGCGATCGTGGTTGGCGCCAAGGCCACGGCGCGTTCGCACCGCAAGGCTTCCAGCGCTTACCGCTGGTTCTATTCGCCCGCTCAAACACTGACCAAGGAGTCCGACATGCGCGAAGTCAACGGCGAGTAAACCCGCACGCCGCAAGGGAAGTTAATCGCGGATCTCGCGCGCACCGACCGACTCGATCTTCCGAGAAGGGTTCGAAAGCGAGCATACCTGCCGACCCGGAAGATGGTGAACTACGCTCGAAGCGGGCGGCCGCAGGAAACTCGTGGAGGCCCGGCGATATCGACGCGCAAATCGCTCGTCTGACTTCGCATAGGGGCGAAAGACTAATCGAACCATCTAGTAGCTGGTTCCTCCGGTTTCCTCGTGATAGCCGGAGCTCATACGCGAAGTTCTATCGTAAAGCCAATGATTAGAGGCATCGGGGCGCAATGCCTCGACCTATTCTCAAACTTTAACAGTAGGACGCGCGGCCGCTTATTGAGCCGCGCCACTAATCGAGCTCCAAGTGGGCCATTTTCGTAAGCGTAATCGGCGATGCGGGATGAACCTAAGTCGTTACGCGCCCAATCGCGCGCTTAACCTAGATCCTACAAAGGGTGCTGGTCGATTAAGACAGCAGGACGGTGGCCATGGAAGTCGAAATCCGCTAAGGAGTGTGTAATAACTCACCGCCAATCAACTAGCCCCGAAATGGATGGCGCTGCCGCGACCTATACCCGCCGTCGGCAAGTGCCGTGCCCCGATGAGTAGGAGGGCGCGCGCCGCAAAAACTCGCGGGCGCGAGCTGCGCATGAGCGGCCGCTTGCAGATTCGTGGTAGTAGCAAATATTCAAATGAGAACTTCAAGGCCGAAGAGGGGAAAGGTTCCATGCGAACGGCACTGCGCACATGGGTTAGTCGATCCTAAGAGACGGGGAAGCTCGTCCGACAGCTGCTCGCGCGAGCTTCAAAGGGAATCGTTAAAATTCGAACCGACGCAAGGCTGACGGCAACGTTAGTGGAGTCCGAGACGCCTACGGGCCTCGAAGAGTTATCTTTTCGCTTAACACCGCCCACCCCGAAACGACTAATCGGAGGTAGGGTCCAATGGCCGGAAGAGCACCGCACGCCGCGGTGCGCCGGCACGCCTTGAAAATCCGAGGACCGAAAGCCGACCACGCCCGGCCAGATTTCATAACCGCATCAGTTCCAAGGTGAATACCGTCGATGGAACAACGTAGGCAAGGGAAGTCGCAAAATGGATCCGTGAATTTCGAAAAGGATCGCTCGAGGGTCGGGCACGGGTCCTGGGCCCCAACCCGCTTACCGTTTACGATCGCTGAAATGCCGCGCGCGAGAGCGGTCGCCGCGCGGCCGGGGACGGATTGGGAACGCTTCGGGCCTTCCCGCGCCGAATACCAACTCAGAATCGTACGACAAGGGGAATCCGATCGCTTAATTAAAACAAAGCATCGCGATGGTCCTCGCGATGTTAACGCAATGTGATTTCTCGCTAGGCTCAATGTCAAAGTGAAGAAATTCAACCAAGCGCGTAAACTACGGAGTAACTATGACTCTCTTAAGGTAGCCAAATGCCTCGCCATCTAATTAGTGACGCGCATGAATGGATTAACGAGATTCCCATCGCCCCCGCCTACTATCCAAATAAACCACGCCAAGGAACGGCTTGGCGTAATCACGGGAAAGAAGACCTCGCTGAGCTTCGACTTAGTCCGACTTTGTGAAATGACTCGAGAGGTGTAGCATAAGTGGAGCTTCGCAAGTGAAATACCACTACTTTTAACGTTATTTTACTTACTCCGCGAGTCTGAGGCGGGCATTGCCCTCTTTGGACTCCAAGGCTTCGCCATGGGCCGATCCGGCGAGGACATTGTAAAGCGGGAGTTTGGTCAGCGCACATCCGTTAAAAGATAACGCAGTGTCCTAAGATGAGCTCAACGAGAACGTAAATCTCAGGAAATGTATGGGTAAAAGCTCGCTTGATTCTCGATTTTCGCATTTAATACGAACCGTGAAAGCGCCTAACGATCCTTTAGATCTTCTAATTCAAGCCAGAGGTGTAAAAGTTACCACAGTGGATAATCGCTTGTGGCAGCCTGCCGCTCATAGCGACGCTGCTTTTGATCCTTCGATGTCGGCTCTTCCTATCATTGTGAAGCGTACCACCAAGTGTTGGATTGTTCACCCACCAATAGGAACGCGAGCCGGGTTTAGACCGCCGTGAGACAAAGTTAGTTTTACCCTACCGATGACAAAGGTCGCTGATGGTAATTCAACCTAGTACGAGGAACCGCTGATTCGCACAATCGTCATCGCGCTTGGTTGAAAAGCCGCCGCGCCGGTTACCGCGGCGGATTACGATCAACGCCTAAGTCGTAATCCGCCGAGCGATGCACGCGCTCACGCCGATCACGACCGCAGCAGGGCTTCGCCCCAAGGGCGGCACGTGGTCGTAGGTTGCGCGGCGCGATGCGCCGCGAGGGCCGCCAAGTACAATTCCTACCGAGCGGCGGTCAACTTTCGCATGACTTAAATACGCCGACGGTATCAGTGGCAGAGTGGCCTTCACGCCACGATCCACCGAGATTCAAATCTATGTCGCTCGATTCGCCCCTCCCCTCTCGACCCTCCTCAATTAAATCCCATCCTTTCCCAAGAGGTCAAGTTGCTCCCGAGCGAAAGGATATGCTAAGTGTTGCCGCTACCGGAAATTTGCTATGGCCGAGGGCGCCGGACGCATGCCCCGCCGAGCAAGGAAACGCGCGCATATGCCAAGTGTCCGAGGCGTGGCCGCTGGCGCTGAATTAAGACCGAGCGCCGCGCCCGACGGAGAAAAACGGATGCAAACACGCCCACGAGGAGACAAGACGGAGCCTAGGCCCGGACGGCCGCCGCGACCGAGTCGTTTCCACCGAGGCGCGGTGGGCACCGCGAACCGACGAAGCATCGCATGCCGAGACGAGGCGCGCGTGGCAAATCGAAAGTGTCTACCGATGAAACGGAGCCGGCACGATGCGCGCCCTTCGTTTGATGCTGTTGCCCCGCCGCACCGCATACGGACGATACCGCGATAGCTTCCGCGATACCATCGCTGTCGACGATACCATTACATATTGCCGACGGCCACCATCGCCGACAAAGACGCAATGACAATGGCCGAAGATAACAATGGGCATTGCCGACGACAAAGAAGCGACAGTTGTCGACGACGCCGCGACAAGAATCATGCGCAATGGCCGACGACAAATACCGGCGATAAGTTGTCGCCGGCAAGAAACCGCGACATTGCCGACGATACCAATGATCGTGGTCGCCGATCGCTAGCGACATCGTCGGCGATCAAGGCCGACGACATCGCAATGACAGTGTCGACGCATACCAAGGATAATGATTTTTCCGTGGCTTTCGCTCGCGCGCTTGGGATGAAACTTGGCGGCTGCTACCTTATGTTTTTTAAGGGTTTTCCGTGATTTATCCGGATTTTTCCCGGATGCTTGCCGCCTCGACGCCTAAGTCTCCCGATTCCGACACTCCATCGCCTTCCGCCGCCCTCTTTGCCTAAAATTTTGCAGGTCATTTCTCGCCCCATTTAGCTATTTTACAATATTTTTAATGATTTTTTGGAGCCTTCCTTCGTCTCCTCCCGTGCCCGCTCGTGAAATAGCGATCCCGGGCCTAAAACCCGAGGCATCCGATGTCGAATGTCCAAAATAATTTGCAGTCCACTTCCCCTTGATTTTTAAAGAATTTAGAAACTTGCCTTGCATTTTTCTGATTTTTCTACGATTTATCCAATTTTTTCCGCTGCAAAAAAATATATAAAATAGCCCGGCTATGGAAAATTCCGAAAAATGATTTTTAGCAAATTAACATTATTATCTACCCAGGGGTATCCTCGGAAAAAATTGGAAAAATCTAGAACTCAAAAAAAAGCCATGCCCATTTTTTTGTCAAAACTATGCCATCGTCAGATGGAGTTATTCACTTAAAGCTCTTAGAGGGGAGGTGCTTGGCAAGGCTGTCGACGATACGAGCGACAAGCATTGCCGACGACGACAATGAGCGACACCGCTAAGACCACGCTGAAAGAAGGGGCGCCGCCCACCGCAGATTTGTCTCCGTCTCATGATCTCAGACGCTCACAGATGCTCGAGCGAACGTGGTCGGCGACCGACTGCTCGAGCCCGCCTCGACAAGCCCGTGCTCGCGCGCATTATAATCAAAGACACAGGGCACAGGGCACAGGGCACAGGGACACAGGGGCGCGGGCGACTTCGCGAACTTCGCGAACAGCGAAGAAAGGGGGAGGGATATGTCGCGGGCGCCCGCCTCGCCACGCGTTCTCTTGCGAGGAGCGGGTTGGCTCCGCGACCGGTGAAGCATCGGATGCCGAGACGAGGCGGCGTGGCAATCGAAAGTGTCTACCGATGAAACGGAGCCGCAACGCCGGCGATCGCCGACGGACAATGACGATCGCTCACCGGATGCTGTTGCCCCGCCGCACGGCAGATGACGACAGCCGAGCGACACAAGTTGTCCACGGCAGTTGCAGTTTGGCGATACCGCGATAAGTTGTCGACGACATCGCGACGTTGCCGACGACAATGACGATTGCCGACGACATCGCGACAACGTCGACGACATCGCGAGGTGTTGTCCGCGACATCGCCGACGACATCATCGCGATGTTGTCGACGATGAGCTTATTAATCGCCGACGACATCGCGACAAAGCCGACGACATGACAGCGACACTGCCGACGACATCGCGATAAAGGCCGACGATACGAAGCGACATCGCCGACGACATCGCGACAAAGGTCGACGATATTAAATGACATCGCCGACGACATCATCGCGATAAAGGTTGTCGACGACAGCCAGCCGACATCGCCGACGACATCGCGATAAAGGTCGACGACAATACCAATGACATCGCCGACGACATCGCGACAAAGGCCGACGATACCGACGACATCGCTGGCTGCCGACGATACCGACGACATCGCGACAAAGGCCGACGATACCAATGACATCGCCGACGACGCCGCGACAAGTTGTCGACGATAAAGGTTTCGGCGATCGCGAACGACATCGCCGATTTACACTGCGCGACAATGATTTTTCCGTGGCTTTCGCTCAGGCGCTTGGGATGAAACTCGCGGGCTGCTTTATGTTTTTTAAAGGTTTTCCGTGATTTTTCCGGATTTTTCCGGATTCTTCGCCAGCCTCGACGCCTAAGTCGCCTTGCCCGGACACTCGAGCTGATCGTCCGCTTTCCTCAAATTTTGCAGATCATTTCCTTGTCCCATTTAGCTATTTTACAGCATTTTTAGTGATTTTTTGGAGCCTTCCTTCATCTCCTCCCGTGCCCTGGAAAGCGATCCCGGCCTAAAACCCGGGCATCCGACGCCGGATGTGCAAAATAATTTGCAGTCTACTTCCCTTGATTTTTAAGGAATTTAGAAACTCGCTTGCATTTTTCTGATTTTTCTACGATTTTTGGAATTTTTTCCGCTTTCGCAAATAAAAATTATATTAAATAACCCGGCTGCGAAAAATTCAAAAATGATTTTTAGTAAATTAACATTATTATCTACCCAGGGGTATCCTCGAAAAAAAGTAGAAAAATCTAGAACTCAAAAAAAAAAAGCCATGCCCATTTTTTTGTCAAAAGTACGCCACTGGCTGTAGATGGAGTTATTCACTTAAAGCTCTTTATAGGAGGTGCTTGGCAAGTGCCGGGCAGCGACAAGCGATACCAACGACAATGAGCGACACTGCTACCGACAATGTCGACGATACAGCGAAGGCCCATGCATGGCGTGGCATGGCAACCTCGCCAAAGGCACTGCCGACACGCGCCACGACCGAACTCGTCCCGACGGATGATGGAACAACGAGGCTCGTTGCCTCGAAGCGCTAAGCGTGAAAAAGTTGCCGATCGATACGGCTGTTTCTGGATATTGATGCCTTGTCGTCCCGGTGCTTTGGTAGTGTTCTCGACGTCCCGCGGTCGGTGGCATTCCGTGATTGTTGGCGGAGTCGCCACCACGCGCGAGGGCGCGCTTCTCACCCGCAACGGCGCCGCCTCTAGGCAGCGGGGTGTTCGCTTGCATTAACGATGGTGGGCCACCTTGCCTTGTCCCCACCCGCCATCGTTAGTCGCTTTAGAGCTGCCATAGGTCGCGCTTTGTTGCTCGACCGACCCGGGCGACGACGGGTTGTCGGGGCCTTCGGTCCCGCGAAATTCGACGCCGTGGTACGCGTGGCGCCTCATTGGCCGTGGATTAATGCGGAGGGATGATGCCTCCTCTGTGGGATATTTGTCGCAAGCGCGCGATCGTATATACCGACCGACGCAGGCTAGAACTAGTAGGTGGGAAGATCGAGGAGCGAGGCCCCTGATGTCTCGCTTAGAAGAGGGTCGGAACCGCATGGATCCAGAATCCTTTCGCCGAGGGCCTTTCGAGGGTCGGAACCGTATGGATCCGTGAATCCTCGCTGCCGCGACTTGGTCGAGTACACCGAACGGGCCGCAGCCTACGGGCTCGCCTCGCGCGAACCGGCCGCCTCAGGCCATCTTAGAAGTAGCACTTCCAAACGCGCGACATGCATTTCGCCAGTGGTGGAGGCCCAAAGCGCTCGGATTTGCCGATGGGGATGTCGCGTTCGGGAAAGGAGTCGAGCCACAAGAATCTATCCCACCACAATTCAATGTCCCACCCGCATAAAAACAACCTCGAGGTGCGCTGCTCGGAGGCGAGTGAACGAGCACCAGTGGATATCTTGCCGCCGGATCTCAATGCTCGTGGTGCTCACGCCCTTTAGCCTAGCCACAAACACATCCTCCGCCTCCTCTCAAACCCTTTGATGCCATGAAACATACCTTAAGCCCAACAAAAGGAAGCCTCGAGGCACGGGCCAAGGCCAAGTAGGGCAAACGAGTAGCTTGTTGGATAATAATCTGCTTCGCCGCCGAGCTCAATCGTCGGCGTTGGTTAGGCTCAAATTTCACCATTAAACACATGTTACCCTACGCGAGAACCCATTCGACAAATCGTAACCCACCTTCCACCCTACGCATAACATCCTCGAGCCTCGACGGCACGGGGCGAGTGAACGAGCACTTGTGGATTATCTGATTTTTGCCGCCAGGATCTCGATCCTCGTGTGTCGACCACTATCAAGCCCAACCTCAAACACAACACATCATCCACCCAACCACCTACGGCCGCTCAAATTAACCAAGATTGAGTTCCTAGCATGTATGTAACAACCTTTAGGTGTGGCTAGCCGTCAAAGCGGCAAACGAGCAGGTGGTGGGATAATCGGTTTTGCCGCCGAGCTTAACTCGCTCGGTCGAGCCAAGCCCGCCACAAACACATCTTTCGATGCTCAAAACATCAAGGCATGGTTGTTCGACTTCTTTGTTTTGCCGCCTAGCGGTGCTTGTTGGGTTGTTGCCCCTTTGCTTTGTTCGCCGCTGATGCAGCCGAGGCGACGGCGTGCATCCCGCCGCAAATACGTGGGGCGCGAGTTACGCTTGATCGCTTGTGTCGGGCGGCTCCTCGCCGGCAAAGGAACCGCGAGCGCAAGGTCCTCTTCGCAGAATGGTCCAAGGGCGCAAGCTCCGGGCAAGGGATGGTTTCTCGTTGGCCGCCTCGTAAGGCAAGTCTTCGACCTTGACGCGAATCACGCTCGCTCGATGCCCTCATCAGCGTGCGGACATAGAGGCCGAGGTCGCCGCCCGCCCGCACGCTGCCTTCGCGCGGTGGCTCGCCGCGGCCTCACGCGCTCCGACGCAGAACACCGCGTGGGCATGCATTTGCTTTGTCGGCGCAGGGCCCACCGAGCGCTTCTACGCTAAGCACGAACGCATCGTTGTTCGCGTGTTGACCTCCATTTGCTTGGGGGTGGCTCACGCGCATCGGGCCATCGAGGGGTGCTACCGTCGATCCCGCCAAGAGTCATATGCTTGTCTCAAAGATTAAGCCACGCATGTAAGTACGAACTAATTCGCATCGCGAACCGCGAATGGCTCATTAAATCGCTTATAGTTTGTTTGATGGTACCGCTACTCTGATAACCGTAGTAATTCTAGAGCTAATACGCCGCAACAAACCCCGACTTCGGAAGGGATGCATTTATTAGATAAAGGTCGACGCTGGCTTTGCCTGCTGTTCGATGATTCATGATAACTCGACGGATCGCGACGCCCATACGGCGACGCATCATTCAAATTTCGCCTCTATCAACTTTCGATGGTAGGATAGTGGCCTACCATGGTGGTGACGGTGACGAGAATTAGGGTTCGATTCCGAGAGGGAGCCCGAGAAACGGCTACCACATCCAAGGAAGGCAAGCAGCGCAAGAAATTACCCAATCCCGACACGGGAGGTAGTGACAATAAATAATACCGGCTCTTCGAGTCCGTAATCGAATGAGTACAATCTAAATCCCTTAACGAGGATCCATCGAGGGCAAGTCCGTGCCAAGCCGCGTAATTCCACCTCCAATAGCGTATCTTTAAGTTGTTGCAGCTTAAAAGCTCGTAGTCGACTCAAAGGGCCGACCGGCCGCTCATGCGGTGCACCGGCCGCCCCGCTTCCTTCACGGCGATGCGCCTCGCCTTAATCGCCGGTCAAGCACCTACAAGCATTAAGAAATTAGAGTGCTCAAAGCAGCCTACGCCTCGATACATTAGCACGGGATAACATCATAGGATTCCTGGCCCTATTGTGTTGGCCTTCGGATCGGAGTAATGATTAACAGTGACAATGGGGCATTCAGATTTCATAGTCGAGGTGAAATTCTCGATTTATGAAAGACGCAACAATCGCGAAAGCATTCGCCAAGGATGTTTTCATTAATCAAGAACGAAAGTCGGGGCTCAAGACGATCGATACCGCCCTAGTCTCAACCATAAACGATGCCGACTGTGGATCGCGGATGTTGCTTTTAGACGCCACGCACCTTATGAGAAATCAAAGTTTTTGGGTTCCGGGAGTATGGTCGCAAGGTCAAACTTAAAGGAATTGACTAAGGGCACCATCAGGATGGAGCTCGCGCTTAATTTGACTCAACACGGAAACTTACTGTGTCCGCATAGTAAGGATCGACAGCATCGAGAGCTCTTTCGATTCTACGGGTGGTGGTGCATGGCCGTTTTAGTCGGTGGAGCGATTTGTCCGTTAATTCCGCTAACTAACGAGACCTCACCGCTAACTAGCTATGTGGAGGTAACCCTTCACGCCTAGCTTCTAGGGACTATGGCCTTCCGTGCCACTAAGCTTCGAGGCAATAACAGTGTCCGCGATGCCCTTAGATGTTCGGGTCGCGACGCCGCTACTAATCGATGTATTCAACGAGTCTATAGCCTCGCCGATGTGCCCGTAATCTTTGAAATTTCATCGCGATGGGATAGATCATTGCAATTGTTGGTCTTCAACGAGGAATTCCTAGTAAGCGCGAGTCATCACCGCTGACTACGCCCCCGCCTCTTCAGACACACCGCCCGCCGCTTCCTACCGATTGAATGGTCCGTGAAGTGTTCTGATCGCGGCGACGCTGGTGGTCACACGGCGACGCCGCGAGAAGTCCATCAACCTTATCATTTAGAGGAAGGAGAAGTCGAATAAGGTTTCCGTAGGTGAACTCGCTAAGGATCATCACGAAACTCGCCAGCAGAACGACCAGTGGACGAGTAAACATCACACGCGGCGAGGGGTGCTTCGCCTCGCCGGGGAGCCCTCGCGGGGTGCCCCGGCAACAACGAACCCCGCGCGCGATCGCGCTAAGGAACACAAACTCATGGCGCGCTCGCCACGATCTGCTCACGGCTACGGGCGCAGACTCGCCCTACTTAAAACGTGAACGACTTCTGCAACGGATATCTCGCTCGTGATCGGCGAAGAACGTAGCGAAATGCGATACTTGGTGTGAATTGCGTAATCCCGCGAACCATCGAAGTCTTTGAACGCAAGTCGCGCTCAAGCCTTCGGCCGAGGGCACGCTCGTCAAGGCCACGCCGCGTTCCCCGCCTCGTGGAGGATGGATGATGGCCTCCCGCGTTCGGCCGGGCGCGCTGCCTAAAATCGAGCCGACGACGACGAGCCGTTGTGGCGATTGGTGGTCGACGAGGCTTAACTACCGCTTACATCGCGCTACCGAGCACGCTGTTGACGGGCTTGTTGACCTACGGGTGGCCTGCCACGCAAAACCGCTGCGACTCTGTGTCAAAGTGGCTACCCACGAGTTTAAGCATATCAATAAGCTGAGGAAAAGAAACTTACAAGGATTCCCTAGTAACGGCGCGAAATAACCGAAGAGCCCACTTTAAAATCGCGCTCGCCGTCAATTGTAGTCCGAGAAGCGCCCTTCGCGGGCGACCGCCCAAGTCCCCGGAAAGGGGCGCCAGAGAGGGTGAGAGCCCTGCTGCTCGGACTCGCCGCACCACGAGGCGCTGCCGAAGCCTCGGGTTGTTTGGGAATGCACTCTGCCGGCGGCAGAATTCCGCCCAAGGCTAACACGGCGAGAGGCCGAGCAATAACAAGTACCGCGAGGGAAAGATGAAAAGGACTTCAAAAGAGAGTCAAAGAGTGCTTGAAATTGCTCTGAGGGAAGCGGATGGGGCCGCGATGCGCCTTGGCCGGATGTGGAACGGCCACAAGCCGGCCGAAGTGACCGACGCGGATTGGGAGGGGCGCTTAAACCCCTGCTCCGGAGCGCCGCCCCGCGATCGTGGTTGGCGCCACGCGCCACGGCGCTGCTCCGCACTCGCGCGCTTCCAGCGCTTACCGCTGGCTCTATTCGCCCGCTCAAACACTGACCAAGGAGTCCGACATGCGCGCGAGTCAACGCGAGTAAACCCGCAGACGGCCAAGGAAGCTTAATCGGCGGATCTCGCGCGCACCGACCGACCTCGATCTTCCGAGAAGGGTTCGAGCGTGAGCATACCCGCCGACCCGGAAGATGGTGAACTACGCTCGAAGCGGGCGGCTGCAGGAAACTCGTGGAGGCCCGGCGACATCGACGCGCAAATCGCTCGTTCGACTTGGGTAGGGGCGAAGACTAATCGAACCGCCTAGTAGCCGGTTCCTCCGGTTTCCTCGTGATAGCCGGAGCTCATACGCGAAGTTCTATCGTAAAGCCAATGATTAGAGGCATCGGGGCGCAATGCCTCGACCTATTCTCAAACTTTAAATAGGACGCACGCCGCTTGGCTGAGCCGCCACTAATCGAATCGAGCTCCAAGTGGGCCATTTTTGGTAAGCGTAATCGGCGATGCGGATGAACCTAAGTCGGGTTACGCGCCCAATCAAGGCTAACCTAGATCCCACAAAGGGTGTTGGTCGATTAAGACAAGCAGGACGGTGGTCATGGAAGTCGAATCCGCTAAGGAGTGTGTAATAACTCACCGCCAATCAACTAGCCCCGAAATGGATGGCGCTGCCGCGCGACCTATACCCGCCGTCGGCAAGTGCCGTGCCCCGGCGAGTAGGAGGGCGCGCGGCCGCCGCAAAACTCGCGGGCGCGAGCTGCATGAGCTACCGCTTGCAGATTCGTGGTAGTAGCAAATATTCAAATGAGAACTTCAAGGCCGAAGAGGGGAAAGGTTCCATGCGAACGCACTCGCATACGGGTTAGTCGATCCTAAGAGACGGGGAAGCTCGTCCGACAGCTGCTCGCGCGAGCTTCAAAGGGAATCGTTAAAATTCCGAACCGACGCGGCGGCTGACGGCAACGTTAGGGAGTCCGAGACGCCTACGGGGCCTCGAAGAGTTATCTTTTCGCTTAACACCGCCCACCCCGAAACGACTAATCGAGGTAGGGTCCAATGGCCGGAAGAGCACCGCACGCCGCGCTGGTGTCCGGCAGCTTCGCGCCCTTGAAAATCCGAGGACCGAGTGCCGACCACGCCCGGCCGCATTTCATAACCGCATCAGTTCTCCAAGGTGAATACCGTCGATGGAACAACGTAGGCAAGGGAAGTCGCAAAATGGATCCAGTGAATTTCGAAAAGGATCGCTCGAGGGTCGGGCACGGGGTCCTGGCCCAACCCGCTTACCGTTTACGGATCGCTGAAATGCCGCGCGGCGAGCGGTCGCCGCGCGTCGGCCGGGGACGGATTGGGAACGCTTCTTCGGGCCTTCCCAAGGCCGAATACCAACTCAGAATCGTACGACAAGGGGAATCCGATCGCTTAATTAAAACAAAGCATCGCGATGGTCCTCGCGATGTTAACGCAATGTGATTTCTCGCCAAAGGCTCAATGTCAGTGAAGAAATTCAACCAAGCGCGTAAACTACGGAGTAACTATGACTCTCTTAAGGTAGCCAAATGCCTCGACATCTAATTAGTGACGCGCATGAATGGATTAACGAGATTCCCATCGCCCCCGCCTACTATCCAAATAAACCACGCCAAGCGGAACGCTCGCGTAATCACGGGAAAGAAGACCTCGCTGAGCTTCGACTTCAGTCCGACTTTGTGAAATGACTCGAGAGGTGTAGCATAAGTGGGAGCTTCGCGCAAGTGAAATACCACTACTTTTAACGTTATTTTACTTACTCCGCGAGCCTGAGGCGGGCATTGCCCTCTTTGGACTCCAAGGCGCTTCGCGGCCGATCCGGCGAGGACATTGTCAAAGCGGAGTTTGGTCAGCGCACATCCGTTAAAAGATAACGCAGTGTCCTAAGATGAGCTCAACGAGAACGTAAATCTCGCGGAAATGTATGGGTAAAAGCTCGCTTGATTCTCGATTTTCGCATTTAATACGAACCGTGAAAGCGCGGCCTAACGATCCTTTAGATCTTCTAATTTGAAGCCAGAGGTGTCGTAAAAGTTACCACAGTGGATAATCGCTTGCGGCGCCTGCCGCTCATAGCGACGCTGCTTTTGATCCTTCGATGTCGGCTTCTTCCTATCATTGTGAAGCGTAATTCACCAAGTGTTGGATTGTTCACCCACCAATAGGGAACGCGAAATGGTTTAGACCGCCGCGAGACAAAGTTAGTTTTACCCTACCGATGACAAGTGTCGCTGATGGTAATTCAACCTAGTACGAGGAACCGCTGATTCGCGACAATCGTCATCGCGCTTGGTTGAAAAGCCGCGCCGGTTACCGCATACCGGATTACGATCAACGCCTAAGTCGTAATCCGCCGAGCGATGCACGCGCTCACGCCCGATCACGACCGCAGCAGGGGCTTCGCCCCAAGCGGCACGTGGTCGTAGGCTGCTTAGCGGGCGATGCGCCGCGAGGGCCGCCAAGTACAATTCCTACCGAGCGCGTCAACTTTCGCAGACGACTTAAATACGCCGACGGTATCAGGCGGCAGAGTGGCCTCACGCCACGATCCACCGAGATTCAAATCTATGTCGCTCGATTCGCCCTCCCCTCTCGACCCTCCTCAATTAAATCCCATCCTTTCCCAAGAGGTCAAGTTGCTCCCGAGCGAAAGGATATGCTAAGTGTTGCACGCTACCGAAATTTGCTATGGTCGAGGGCGCCGGACGCATGCATGCCCCGCCGAGCAAGGAAACGCGCGCATATGCCAAGTGTCCGAGGCGCCGCTGGCGCTGAATTAAGACCGAGCGCCGCTACCGACGGAGAAAAACGGATGCAAACACGCCCACGAGGAGACAAGACGGAGCCTAGGCCCGGACGGCCGCTCACGCGACCCGAGTCGTTTCCACCGAGGCGCGCGGGCACCGCGAACCGACGAAGCATCGCATGCCGAGACGAGGCGGCGTGGCAAATCGAAAGTGTCTACCGATGAAACGGAGTCGGCAACGACGCGCCCTTCGTCGGATGCTGTTGCCCCGCCGGCATCGCGGACGACGATACCGCGATAGCTTCCGCGATACCATCGCTGTCGACGATACCACAAATATTGCCGACGGCCACCATCGCCGACAAAGACGCAGCCGAATGACAATGGCCGAAGACAACAATGGCATTGCCGACGACAAAGAAGCGACAGTTGTCGACGACGCCGCTGGCGACAAGAAACGCCGCAGAAGAACCGCGACGCCGCCGACGACAAACAATGATCGTGGTCGCCGATCGCTAGCGACATCGTTGGCGATCAAGGCCGACGACATCGCAATGGTTGTCGACGCATACCAAGGATAATGATTTTTCCGTGGCTTTCGCTCAGGCGCTTTGGGATGAAACTTGTCTGGCTGCTACATTATGTTTTTTAAGGGTTTTCCGTGATTTTTCCGGATTTTTCCCGGATGCTTGCCGCCTCGACGCCTAAGTCTCCCGATTCCGACACTCCATCGCCTTCCGCCCTCTTTGCCTAAAATTTTGCAGGTCATTTCCTCGTCCCATTTAGCTATTTTACAATATTTTTAATGATTTTTTGGAGCCTTCCTTCGTCTCCTCCCGTGCCCGCTCGTGAAATAGCGATCCCGGGCCTAAAACCCGAGGCATCCGATGTCGAATGTCCAAAATAATTTGCAGTCCACTTCCCCTTGATTTTTAAAGAATTTAGAAACTTGCCTTGCATTTTTCTGATTTTTCTACGATTTTTTGGAATTTTTTCCGTTTTAGCAAAAAAAAAAATATATAAAATAGCCCGGGCTGCGGAAAAATTCCGAAAAATGATTTTTAGCAAATTAACATTATTATCTACCCAGGGGTATCCTCGGAAAAAATTGGAAAAATCTAGAACTCAAAAAAAAGCCATGCCCATTTTTTTGTCAAAACTATGCCACTGGCCTTTGTTGGTGTTTTTCAATTAAAGCTATTTTGTGGGGTGGTGTTTGGCATGTGCTGGGCAGCTGGCCGCCGACGACAAATGAGCGACACCGCTAAGACCACGCTGAAAGAAGGGGCGCCGCCCACCGCGCATTTGTCTCCGTCTCATGATCTCAGACGCTCGCAAGATGCTCGAGCGAACGTGGTCAAGGCACCGACCACAGCTCGAGCCCGCCTCGACAAGCCCGTGCTCGCGCATTATAATCAAAGACACAGGGCACAGGGCACAGGGCACAGGGACACAGGGGCGCGGCGACTGGGCGACTTCGCGAACTCGCGAACAGCGAAGAAAGGGGGAGGGATATGTCGCGGGCGGCCCGCCCTCGCCACGTGCCCCTCTTGCGAGGCGCGGGTGGGCTCCGCGACCGGTGAAGCATCGGATGCCGAGACGAGGCGGCGTGGCAATCGAGTGTCGGCTGATGAAACGGGAGCCGGCACGCCGGCGATCGCCGACGGACAATGACGATCGCTCACCGGATGCTGTTGCCCCGCCCGCACGGGCAGATGACGACAATGAGCGACATACGCCGCCAACAGCCCGCCGCGATAAGTGTCCACGGCAGTTGTCGGCGATACCGCGACAAGTGTCGACGACATCGCGACGTTGCCGACGACAATGAAGCGACGCTTGCCGACGACATCGCGATTGCCGACGACATCGCGACAGTTGTCCGCGATCGCCAATGACGCCGACGACATCGCGACAAAGGTCCGCGATCGCCGACGACATCGCAACGTTGTCGACGATCACGAGCGACATCGCCGACGACATCGCGACAAAGGTCGACGACAACAATGATACATCGCCGACGACATCGCGATAAAGGCCGACGACAATAGCGACATCGCCGACGACATCGCGATAAAGGCCGACGATAACAACGACATCGCCGACGACATCGCGACAGTTGTCGACGATAACGACATCGCCGACGACATCGCGACAAAGGTCGACGATAACAATGATGACATCGCCGACGACATCGCGATAAAGGTTGCCGACGATACCGACGACATCGCTACAGCCGACGATACCGACGACATCGCGACAAAGGCCGACGATACCAATGCCGACATCGCCGACGACGCCGCGACAAGTTGTCGACGATGTTGTTCGGCGATCGCGAACGACATCGCCGATTTACACTGCGCGATAATGATTTTTCCGTGGCTTTCGCTCAGGCGCTTTGGGATGAAACTTGGCTGCTTCTTTATGTTTTTTAAAGGGTTTCAGAGATTTTTCCGGATTTTTCCGGATTCTTCGCCAGCCTCGACGCCTAAGTCGCCTTGCCCGGACACTCGAGCTTTCGATCGTCCGCTTTCCTCAAATTTTGCAGATCATTTCCTTGTCAGATTTTGCTATTTTAGAGCATTTTTTGTGATTTTTTGTAGCCTTCCTTCATCTCCTCCCGCCCGCCGAAAAAGCGATCCCGGCCTAAAACCCGGGCATCCGACGCCGGATGTGCAAAATAATTTGCAGTCTACTTCCCTTGATTTTTAAGGAATTTAGAAACTCGCTTGCATTTTTCTGATTTTTCTACGATTTTTGGAATTTTTTCCGCTGCAAATAAAAATTATATTAAATAACCCGGCTGCGAAAAATTCCGAAAATGATTTTTAGTAAATTAACATTATTATCTACCCAGGGGTATCCTCGAAAAATTGGAAAATCTAGAACTCAAAAAAGCCATGCCCATTTTTTTGTCAAAACTATGCCATCGGGCCAGATGGAGTTATTCACTTAAAGCTCTTTATAGGAGGTGCTTGGCAAGCGCCGGGCAGCGATAAATAACGATAATGAGCGACAATCGCCAACAATGATGTCGACGATAAATGAGCGCCCATGCATGGCGTGGCATGGCAACCTCGCCAAAGGCACTGCCGACACGCGCCACGCACCGAACTCCGTCCCGACGGATGATGGAACAACGAGGCTCGCGTTGCCTCGGAAGCGCGCTAAGCGTGAAAAAGTTGCCGATCGATACGGCTGCCTCTGATATTGATGCCTTGCTGTCCCGGTGCTTTGGTAGTGTTCTCGACGTCCGCGGTCGGTGGCATTCCGTGATTGTCGCGGAGTCGCCACCACGCGCGAGGGCGCGCTTCTCACCCGCAACGCGCCGCCTCTAGGCAGCGGGGTGTTCGCTTGCATAATTAACGATGGTGGGCCACCTTGCCTTGTCCCCACTTCGCCATCGTTAGTCGCTTTAGAGCTGCCATAGGTCGCGCTTTGTTGCGCTCGACCGACCCGGGCGACGACGGGTTGTCGGGGCCTTCGTCCCGCGAAATCTGACGCCGTGGTACGGCGGGCGCCTCATCGCCGGGGATTAATGCGGAGGGATGATGCCTCCTCGTGGGATATTTGTCGCAAGCGCGATCGTGATACCGACCGACGCAGGCTAGGAACTAGTAGGTGGGAAGATCGAGGAGCGAGGCCCTGATGTCTCGCTTAGAAGAGGGTCGGAACCGCATGGATCCGTAAATCCCTTTCGCCGAGGGCCTTTCGAGGGTCGGAACCGTATGGATCCGTGAATCCTCGCTGCCGCGACTTGGTCGAGTACACCGAACGGGCCGCAGCCTACGGGCTCGCCTCGCGAACCTGGCCGCCTCAGGCCATCTTAGAAGTAGCACTTCCAAACGCGCGACATGCATTTCGCCAGTGGTGGAGGCCCAAAGCGCTCGGATTTGCCGATGGGGATGTCGCGTTCGGGAAAGGAGTCGAGCCACAAGAATCTATCCCACCACAATTCAATGTCCCACCCGCATAAAAACAAATTTCGAGGTGCGCTGCTCGGAGGCGAGTGAACGAGCAAATTGTGGATATCTTGCCACGCCGGATCTCAATGCTCGTGTGCTCACTACTTTAGCCTAGCCACAAACACATCCTCCGCTCCTCTCAAACCCTTTGATGCCATGAAACATACCTTAAGCCCAACAAAAGGAAGCCTCGAGGCACAAGGCCAAGTAGGGCAAACGAGTAGCTTGTTGGATAATAATCTGCTTCGCCGCCGAGCTCAATCGTCGTGGCGTTGGTTAGGCTCACTTCACCATTAAACACATGTTACCCTACGCGAGAACCCATTCGACAAATCGTAACCCACTTCCACCCCACGCATAACATCCTCGAGCCTCGACGGCACGGGGCAGTTAACGAGCAATTGTGGGATTATCTGATTTTTGCCGCCAGGATCTCGATCCTCGGTGTCGACCACTATCAAGCCCAACCTCAAACACAACACATCATCCACCCAACCACCTACGGCCGCTCAAATTAACCAAGATTGAGTTCCTAGCATGTATGTAACAACCTTTAGGTGTGGCTAGCCGTCAGCGGGCAAACGAGCAGTGGTGGGATAATCGGTTTTCACGCCGAGCTTAACTCGCTCGGTCGAGCCGGCCCGCCACAAACACATCTTTCGATGCTCAAAACATCAAGGCATGGTTGTTCGACTTCTTTGTTTCTGCCGCCTAGCTTGTTGGGTTGTTGCCTTTGCTTTGCTTTCGCCGCTGATGCAGCCGAGGCGACGGCGCATCCCGCCGCAATACGCTGGGGCGCGAGTTACGCTTGATCGCTTAGGTCGGGCGGCTCGCCGCAAAGGAACCGCGAGCGCAAGGTCCTCTTCGCAGAATGGTCCAAGGGCGCAAGCTCGGGCAAGGGATGGTTTCCTGGTTGTCGCCTCTAGAAGGCAAGTCTTCGACCTTGACGCGAATCACGCCGCTCGATGCCCTCATCGCTGGGCGGACATAGAGGCCGAGGTCGCCGGCCCGCCCGCACGCTGCCTTCGCGCGTGGCTCGGGCCGCGGCCTCTTGCCGCGGCTCCGGACGCAGTAACACCGCGGTGGGCATGCATTTGCTTTGTCGGCGCAGGGCCCACCGAGCGCTTCTACGCTAAGCACGAACGCATCGTTGTTCGCGTGTTGACCCTCCATTTGCTGGGGTGGCCTGCGCGCATCGGGCCATCGAGGGGTGCTACCGTCGATCCCGCCAAGAGTCATATGCTTGTCTCAAAGATTAAGCCACGCATGTAAGTACGAACTAATTCGCATCGCGAAACCGCGAATGGCTCATTAAATCGCTTATAGTTTGTTTGATGGTACCGCTACTCTGATAACCGTAGTAATTCTAGAGCTAATACGCCGCAACAAACCCCGACTTCGAAGGGATGCATTTATTAGATAAAGGTCGACGCTGGCTTTGCCTGTTCGATGATTCATGATAACTCGACGGATCGCGACGCCTTCATACGCGACGCATCATTCAAATTTCGCCTCTATCAACTTTCGATGGTAGGATAGTGGCCTACCATGGTGGTGACGGTGACGGAGAATTAGGGTTCGATTCCGAGAGGGAGCCCGAGAAACGGCTACCACATCCAAGGAAGGCAAGAGCGCAAATTACCCAATCTCGACACGGGAGGTAGTGACAATAAATAATAATACCGGCTCTTCGAGTCCGTAATCGAATGAGTACAATCTAAATCCCTTAACGAGGATCCATCGAGGGCAAGTCCGTGCCAAGAACCGCGTAATTCCAGCCCAATAGCGATATTTAAGTTGTTGCAGCTTAAAAGCTCGTAGTCGACTCAGCGGGCCGACCGGCCCGCTCGCGGTGCACCGGCCGCCCCGCTTCCTTCACGGCGATGCGCCTCGCCTTAATCGCCGGGTCGTACCACGGCCAAGCATTAAGAAATTAGAGTGCTCAAAGCAGCCTACGCCTGATACATTAGCACGGGATAACATCATAGGATTCCTGGCCCTATTGTGTTGGCCTTCGGATCGGAGTAATGATTAACAGGACACGGGGCATTCGTGATTTCATAGTCGAGGTGAAATTCTCGATTTATGAAAGACGAACAATCGCGAAAGCATTCGCCAAGGATGTTTTCATTAATCAAGAACGAAAGTCGGGGCTCAAGACGATCGATACCGCCCTAGTCTCAACCATAAACGATGCCACTGTGGATCGGCGGATGTTGCTTTTAGACGCCACAAGACCTTATGAGAAATCAAAGTTTTGGGTTCCGGGAGTATGGTCGCAAGGTCAAACTTAAAGGAATTGACTAAGGGCACCATCAGGATGGAGCTCGCGCTTAATTTGACTCAACACGGAAACTTACTGTGTCCGCATAGTAAGGATCGACAGCATCGAGAGCTCTTTCGATTCTACGGGTGGTGGTGCATGGCCGTTCTTAGTCAGCGAGCGATTTGTCCGTTAATTCCGCTAACTAACGAGACCTCACCGCTAACTAGCTATGTGGAGGTAACCCTTCACGCCTAGCTTCTAGAGGGACTATGGCCTTCCGTGCCACTAAGTTCGAGGCAATAACAGTCCGCGATGCCCTTAGATGTTCGGGTCGCGACGCCGCTTACAATCGATGTATTCAACGAAGTCTATAGCCTCGCCGATGTGCCCGTAATCTTTGAAATTTCATCGCGATGGGATAGATCATTGCAATTGTTGGTCTTCAACGAGGAATTCCTAGTAAGCGCGAGTCATCACCGCTGACTACGCCCTCGCCTCTTCAGACACACCGCCTGGCCGCTTCCTACCGATTGAATGGTCCTGAAGTGTTCTGATCGCGGCGACGCTGGTGGTCACACGGCGACGCCGCGAGAAGTCCACCAACCTTATCATTTAGAGGAAGGAGAAGTCGAATAAGGTTTCCGTAGGTGAACTCGCGAAGGATCATCATTTAAACTCGCCAGCAGAACGACCTGTGGACGAGTAAACAACACACGCGCGAGGGGTGCTTCGCCCTCTCGCGCCGGAGCCCTCGCGGGGCGCCGGCAACAACGAACCCCGCGCGATCGCGCCAAGGAACACAAACTCATGGCGCGCCCGCCCGCTGAACTGCTCACGGCTACGGGGCGTGACTCGTCCCTACTTAAAACGTGAACGACTTTGCAGAACGGATATCTCGCTCGTGATCGATGAAGAACGTAGCGAAATGCGATACTTGGTGTGAATTGCAGAATCCCGTGAACCATCGAGTCTTTGAACGCAAGTTGCGCTCAAGCCTTCGGCCGAGGGCACGCTCGTCAAGGCGCCACGCCGCGTTTCCCCGCCGTGGGAGGGGATGGATGATGGCCTCCCGTTCCGGCCGGGCGCTACCGCCTAAAATCGAGCCGACGACGACGAGCCGTTGTGGCGATTGGTGGTCGACGCAGGCTTAACTACCGCTTACATCGCGCTACCGAGCACGCTGCCGACGGGCTTGTTGACCCACGGGTGGCCTGCCACGCAAACCGCTGGCGACTTCTGTGTCAAAGTGGCTACCCACCGAGTTTAAGCATATCAATAAGCTGAGGAAAAGAAACTTACAACGATCCCACTAGTAACGGCGAGCGAACCGTGAAGAGCCCACTTTAAAATCGGGCGCCTCGGCCGTCAATCAGAAGTCCGAGAAGCGCCCTTCGCGCGATCGCCCAAGTCCCCGGAAAGGGGCGCCAGAGAGGGTGAGAGCCCTGCCGTGCTCGGACTCGCCGCACCACGAGGCGCTGCCGCCGAAGCCTGGGTTGTTTGGGAATGCAGCCTGCCGGCAGAAATTCCGCCCAAGGCTAACACGGCGAGAGGCCGAGCAATAACAAGTACCGCGAGGGAAAGATGAAAAGGACTTCAAAAGAGAGTCAAAGAGTGCTTGAAATTGTCTGAGGGAAGCGGATGGGGCCGCGATGCGCCCGGCCGGATGTGGAACGGCCACAAGCCGGCCCGCCGACGGCCGGGGCGCGACCGACGCGGATTGGGAGGGCTTAAACCCCTCGGAGCGCTGCCCCGCGATCGTGGTTGGCGCAGGCCACACGGCTGCTCCAAGACTCGCGCTTCCAGCGCCGGCCATGGCTCTATTCGCCCGCCTTCAAACACTGACCAAGGAGTCCGACATGCGCGAGTCAACGCGAGTAAACCCAGACGGCGCAAGCAAGGAAGCTTAATCGGATCTCGCGCGCACCGACCGACCTCGATCTTCCGAGAAGGGTTCGAAAGCGAGCATACCCGTCGACCCGGAAGATGGTGAACTACGCTCGAAGCGGGCGGCCGCAGGAAACTCGTGGAGGCCCGGCGATATCGACGCGCAAATCGCTCGTCCGACTTCGGGCGAAAGACTAATCGAACCGCCTAGTAGCCGGTTCCTCCGGTTTCTCGTGATAGCCGGAGCTCATACGCGAAGTTCTATCGTAAAGCCAATGATTAGAGGCATCGGGGCGCAATGCCTCGACCTATTCTCAAACTTTAAATAGTAGGACGGCCGCTTATTGAGCCGCGCCACTAATCGAGCTCCAAGTGGGCCATTTTTGGTAAGCGTAATCGGCGATGCGATGAACCTAAGTCGTTACGTGCCCAATCGCGCTAACCTAGATCCTACAAAGGGTGTTGGTCGATTAAGACAAAGCAGGACGGTGGTCACGGAAGTCGAATCCGCTAAGGAGTGTGTAATAACTCACCGCCAATCAACTAGCCCCGAAATGGATGGCGCTGCCGCGACCTATACCCATTGCCGGCAAGTGCCGTGCCCCGATGAGTAGGAGGGCGCGCGGTCGCCGCAAAACTCGCGGGCGCGAGCTGCATGAGCGCCGCTTGCAGCATCTTCGTGGTAGTAGCAAATATTCAAATGAGAACTTCAAGGCCGAAGAGGGGAAAGGTTCCATGCGAACGGCACTGCACACGGGTTAGTCGATCCTAAGAGACGGGAAGCCTGTCCGACAGCTGCTCGCGCGAGCTTCAAAGGGAATCGTTAAAATTCCCAACCGACGCGGCGGCTGACGGCAACGTTAGGAGTCCGAGACGCTACGGGCCTCGAAGAGTTATCTTTTCGCTTAACACCGCCCACCCCGAAACGACTAATCGGAGGTAGGGTCCAATGGCCGGAAGAGCACCGCGACGCCGCGTGGTGTCCGGCAGCGCTTCTTGAAAATCCGAGGACCGAGCGCCGACCACGCCCGGCCAGATTTCATAACCGCATCAGTTCCAAGGTGAATACCGTCGATGGAACAACGAGGCAAGGGAAGTCGGCAAAATGGATCCGTGAATTTCGAAAAGGATCGCTCGAGGGTCGGGCACGGGGTCCCCAACCCGCTTACCGTTTACGGATCGCTGAAATGCCGCGCGGCGAGAGCGGTCGCCGCGTCGGCCGGGGACGGATTGGGAACGCTTCTTCGGCCTTCCCGCGCCGAATACCAACTCAGAATCGTACGACAAGGGGAATCCGATCGCTTAATTAAAACAAAGCATATCGCGATGGTCCTCGCGATGTTAACGCAATGTGATTTCTCGCCAAAGGCTCAATGTCAAAGTGAAGAAATTCAACCAAGCGCGTAAACTACGGAGTAACTATGACTCTCTTAAGGTAGCCAAATGCCTCGCCATCTAATTAGTGACGCGCATGAATGGATTAACGAGATTCCCATCGCCCCCGCCTACTATCCAAATAAACCACACCAAGCGGAACGCTCGCGTAATCACGGGAAAGAAGACCTCGCTGAGCTTCGACTTCTAGTCCGACTTTGTGAAATGACTCGAGAGGTGTAGCATAAGTGGGAGCTTCGCGCAAGTGAAATACCACTACTTTTAACGTTATTTTACTTACTCCGCGAGTCTGAGGCGGGCATTGCCTCTTTGGACTCCAAGGCTTCGCCATGGGCCGATCCGGCGAGGACATTGTCAAAGCGGAGTTTGGTCGGGCGCACATCCGTTAAAAGATAACGCAGTGTCCTAAGATGAGCTCAACGAGAACGTAAATCTCGCAGGAATGTATGGGTAAAAGCTCGCTTGATTCTCGATTTTCATTTAATACGAACCGTGAAAGCGCCTAACGATCCTTTAGATCTTCTAATTTGAAGCCAGAGGTGTCGTAAAAGTTACCACAGTGGATAATCGCTCAGCGCACTGCCGCTCATAGCGACGCTGCTGATCCTTCGATGTCGGCTCTTCCTATCATTGTGAAGCAGACCACCAAGTGTTGGATTGTTCACCCACCAATAGGAACGCGAGCCGGGTTTAGACCGCCGCGAGACAAAGTTAGTTTTACCCTACCGATGACAAAGGTCGCGATGGTAATTCAACCTAGTACGAGGAACCGCTGATTCGCGACAATCGTCATCGCGCTTGGTTGAAAAGCCGCGGCGCCGGTTACCGCTATACCGGATTACGATCGAACGCCTAAGTCGTAATCCGCCGAGCGATGCACGCGCCGCCGCCCGATCACGACCGCAGCAGGGGCTTCGCCCCAAGCGGCACGTGGTCGTAGGTTGCTTAGCGCGGATGCGCCGCGAGGGCCGCCAAGTACAATTCCTACCGAGCGCGGTCAACTTTCGCAGACGACTTAAATACGCCGACGGTATCAGAGCGGCAGAGTGGCCTCACGCCACGATCCACCGAGATTCACTTATGTCGTCGCTCGATTCGCCCCTCCCCTCTCGAATTCTCCTCAATTAAATCCCATCCTTTCCCAAGAGGTCAAGTTGCTCCCGAGCGAAAGGATATGCTAAGTGTTGCCGCTACCGGAAATTTGCTATGGGCCGAGGGCGCCGGACGCATGCATGCCCCGCCGAGCAAGGAAACGCGCGCATATGCCAAGTGTCCGAGGCGCCGCTGGCGCTGAATTAAGACCGAGCGCCGCGCTACCCGACGGAGAAAAACGGATGCAAACACGCCCACGAGGAGACAAGACGGAGCCTAGGCCCGGACGGCCGCCGCGACCCGAGTCGTTTCCACCGAGGCGCGTGGGCACCGCGAACCGACGAAGCATCGCATGCCGAGACGAGGCGGCGCGGCAAATCGAGTGTCCTACCGATGAAACGGAGCCGGCACGATGCGCCCTTCGTCGGATGCTGTTGCCCCGCCCGCATCATACGGACGACACCGCGATAGCTTCGCGATACCATCGCTGTCGACGATACCGCCACATGGTTGCCGACGGCCACCATCGCCGACAAAGACGCAATGAAGAAAGACCAATGCCGACGACAAAGAAGTTTCGACGACGACGACAAGATGTCCGCGCAGCTGCCGACGACAGCGCTGGCGATAAGTGTCGCCGCAGAAGAACCGCGACATTGCCGACGACAAACCAATGATCGTGGTCGCCGATCGCTAGCGACATCGTCGGCGATCAAGGCCGACGACATCGCAATGGTTGTCGACGATACAAGGATAATGATTTTTCCGTGGCTTTCGCTCGCGGCGCTTTGGGATGAAACTTGGCGGCTGCTACCTTATGTTTTTTAAGGGTTTTCCGTGATTTTTCCGGATTTTTCCCGGATGCTTTGCCGCCTCGACGCCTAAGTCTCCCGATTCCGACACTCCATCGCCTTCCGCCCTCTTTGCCTAAAATTTTGCAGGTCATTTCTCGCCCCATTTAGCTATTTTACAAAATTTTTAATGAATATTTCGAGCCTTCCTTCGTCTCCTCCCGTGCCCGCTCGTGAAATAGCGATCCCGGGCCTAAAACCCGAGGCATCCGATGTCGAATGTCCAAAATAATTTGCAGTCCACTTCCCCTTGATTTTTAAAGAATTTAGAAACTTGCCTTGCATTTTTCTGATTTTTCTACGATTTTTTGGAATTTTTTACGCTGCAAAAAAATATATAAAATAGCCCGGGCTGCGGAAAAATTCCGAAAAATGATTTTTAGCAAATTAACATTATTATCTACCCAGGGGTATCCTCGGAAAAAATTGGAAAAATCTAGAACTCAAAAAAAAGCCATGCCCATTTTTTTGTCAAAACTATGCCACTGGCCGTAGATGGAGTTATTCACTTAAAGCTCTTTAGAGGGGAGGTGCTTGGCAAGTGCTGGGGCAGCGACAAGGTTACGGCCGACGACAATGAGCCGAGCGACACCGCCAAGACCACGCTGAAAGAAGGGGCGCTGGCCCACCGCGCATTTGTCTCCGTCCGCGATCTCAGACGCTCGCGCATGCTCGAGCGAACGTGGGTCGGCACCGACCCCGCGTTCGAGCCCGCCCCCCGGACAAGCCCGGTGCCCCCGCGCGCGCATTATAATCAAAGACACAGGGCACAGGGACACAGGGGCGCGGGGGCGGACTTGGGCGGACTTGGCGGAACAGGCGAAGAAAGGGGGGGGAGGGATATGCTGTGGCGGGCCCGCCCCCGCCACGTGCCCCTCTTGCGAGGCGCGGGTGGGCTCCGCGACCGGTGAAGCATCGGATGCCGAGACGAGGCGGCGTGGCAATCGAGTGTACCGATGAAACGGAGCCGCAACGCCGGCGATCGCCGACGGACAATGACGATCGCTCACGGATGCTGTTGCCCCGCCGCACGGCGATGAGTTGTCGACGACATCGCGACGTTGCCGACGACAATGAAGCGACATTGCCGACGACATTGCGACGGTGTCGACGACGACATCGCGACAGTTGTCCGCGATCGCTACCGACGCTTGCCGACGACATCGCGACAGTTGTCCGCGATCGCCAGCCGACGCTGCCGACGACATCGCAACGCTGCCGACGATCATGAAGCGACATCGCCGACGACATCGCGACAAAGTTGTCGACGACAATGAGCGACATCGCCGACGACATCGCGACAAAGGCCGACGATAGCAACGACATCGCCGACGACATCGCGACAAAGGCCGACGACAGCGAAGCGACATCGCCGACGACATCGCGATAAAGGCCGACGATACCAATCGACATCGCCGACGACATCGCGATAAAGTTGTCGACGATACCAATGACATCGCCGACGACATCGCGACAAAGGCCGACGATAAATGCCGACATCGCCGACGACATCATCGCGATAAAGGCCGACGATACCGACGACATCGCTGCTGCCGACGATACCGACGACATCGCGACATCGCCGACGACGCCGCGACAAGTTGTCGACGATAAGGTCGGGCGATCGCGAACGACATCGCCGATTTACACTGCGGACAATGATTTTTCCGTGGCTTTCGCTCAGGCGCTTGGGATGAAACTTGGGCTGCTTCTTTAAGTTTTTTAAATGTTTTACGTGAATTTTCCGGATTTTTCCGGATTCTTTGGCTGTGCCTCGACGCCTAAGTCGCCTTGCCCGGACACTCGAGCTGATCGTCCGCTTTCCTAAAATTTTGCAGGTCATTTCCTTGTCCCATTTAGCTATTTTACAGCATTTTTAGTGATTTTTTGGAGCCTTCCTTCATCTCCTCCCGTGCCCGCTCGGGAAAAAGCGATCCCGGGCCTAAAACCCGGGGCATCCGACGTCGGATGTGCAAAATAATTTGCAGTCTACTTCCCCTTGATTTTTAAGGAATTTAGAAACTCGCCTTGCATTTTTCTGATTTTTCTACGATTTTTTGGAATTTTTTACGTTTTAGCAAATAAAAAATTATATTAAATAACCCGGGCTGCGAAAAAATTCCGAAAAATGATTTTTAGTAAATTAACATTATTATCTACCCAGGGGTATCCTCGGAAAAAATTGGAAAAATCTAGAACTCAAAAAAAAGCCATGCCCATTTTTTTGTCAAAACTATGCCATCGTCAGATGGAGTTATTCACTTAAAGCTCTTTATAGGGAGGTGCTTGGCAAGTGCGGCAGCGACAAGCAACGACAATGAGCGACAATCGCCAATGACAAAGTGTCGACGATACAGCGAAGGCCCATGCATGGCGTGGCATGGCAACCTCGCCAAAGGCATCGCCGACACGCGCCACGCACCGAACTCCGTCCCGACGGATGATGGAACAACGAGGCTCGTTGCCTCGAAGCGCGCTAAGCGTGAAAAAGTTGCCGATCGATACGGCTGCCTCTGATATTGATGCCTTGCTGTCCCGGTGCTTTGGTAGTGTTCTCGACGTCCGCGGTCGGTGGCATTCCGCATTTGTCGCGGAGTCGCCACCACGCGCGAGGGCGCCCCCTCACCCGCAACGGCGCCGCCTCTAGGCAGCGGGGTGTTCGCTTGCAATTAACGATGGTGGGCCACCTTGCCTTGTCCCCACCGCCATCGTTAGTCGCCTTTAGAGCCAAGTTATAGGTCGCGCTTTGTTGCTCGACCGACCCGGCGACGACGGGTTGTCGGGCCTTCGGTCCCGCGAAATTCGACGCCGTGGTACGTGGCGCCTCATTGGCCGCGGATTAATGCGGAGGGATGATGCCTCCTCGTGTGGGATATTTGTCGCAAGCGCGCGATCGTGATACCGACCGACGCAGGCTAGGAACTAGTAGGTGGAAGATCGAGGAGCGAGGCCCCTGATGTCTCGCTTAGAAGAGGGTCGAACCGCATGGATCCAGAATCCTTTCGCCGAGGGCCTTTCGGAGGGTCGGAACCGTATGGATCCGTGAATCCTCGCTGCCGCGACTTGGTCGAGTACACCGAACGGGCCGCAGCCTACGGGCTCGCCTCGCGCGAACCTGGCTGGCCTTGTGCCATCTTAGAAGTAGCACTTCCAAACGCGCGACATGCATTTCGCCAGTGGTGGTGGAGGCCCAAAGCGCTCGGATTTGCCGATGGGGATGTCGCGTGCTCGGGAAAGGAGTCGAGCCACAAGAATCTATCCCACCACAATTCAATGTCCCACCCGCATAAAACAAATTTCGAGGTGCGCTGCTCGGAGGCGAGTGAACGAGCAATTGTGGGATATTCGGTTTTTTGCCGCCGATCTCAATGCTCGTGGTGCTCACGCCCTTTAGCCTAGCCACAAACACATCCTCCGCTCCTCTCAAACCCTTTGATGCCATGAAACATACCTTAAGCCCAACAAAAGGAAGCCTCGAGGCACAACACGGTGAGGGCAAACGAGTAGCTTGTTGGATAATAATCTGCTTCGCCGCCGAGCTCAATCGTCAGGCTGGGTTAGGCTCACTTCACCATTAAACACATGTTACCCTACGCGAGAACCCATTCGACAAATCGTAACCCACTTCCACCCCACGCATAACATCCTCGAGCCTCGACGGCACGGGGCGAGTGAACGAGCAAATTGTGGATTATCTGATTTTTGCCGCCAGGATCTCGATCCTCGTGTGTCGACCACTATCAAGCCCAACCTCAAACACAACACATCATCCACCCAACCACCTACGGCCGCTCAAATTAACCAAGATTGAGTTCCTAGCATGTATGTAACAACCTTTAGGTGTGGCTAGCCGTCAGCGGGCAAACGAGCAGTGGTGGATAATCGGTTTTTGCCGCCGAGCTTAATCCTCGCTCGGTCGAGCCAAGCCCGCCACAAACACATCTTTGATGCTCAAAACATCAAGGCATGGTTGTTCGACTTCTTTTGTTTCTTGCCGCCTAGCGGTGCTTGCTGGGTTGTTGCCCTTTGCTTTGTTCGTCCGCTGATGCAGCCGAGGCGACGGCGTGCATCCCGCCGCAACATGGGGCGCGTGAGTTACGCTTGATCGCTTAGGTTTCGGGCGGCTCGCCGGCAGGAACCGCGAGCGCAAGGTCCTCTTCGCAGAATGGTCCAAGGGCGCGCAAGCTCGGGCAAGGGATGGTTTCTCGTGTTGGCCGCCTCGTAAGGCAAGTCTTCGACCTTGATGCGAATCACGCTTGCCCGATGCCCTCATCGCGCTGGACATAGAGGCCGAGGTCGCCGGCCCGCCCGCACGCTGCCTTCGCGCGTGGCTCGGGCCGCGCCTCTTGGCCGCGGCTCCGGACGCAGTAACACCGCGGTGGGCATGCATTTGCTTTGTCGACGCAGGGCCCAATCGAGCGCTTCTACGCTAAGCACGAACGCATCGCTGTTCGCGTGTTGACCCTCCATTTGCTTGGGGTGGCCTGCGCGCATCGGCCATCGAGGGGTGCTACCGTCGATCCCGCCAAGAGTCATATGCTTGTCTCAAAGATTAAGCCACGCATGTGTAAGTACGAACTAATTCGCATCGCGAAACCGCGAATGGCTCATTAAATCGCTTATAGTTTGTTTGATGGTACCGCTACTCTGATAACCGTAGTAATTCTAGAGCTAATACGCGCAACAAACCCCGACTTCGAAGGGATGCATTTATTAGATAAAGGTCGACGCGGCTTTGCCCGCTGTTCGATGATTCATGATAACTCGACGGATCGCGACGGCCATACGCGACGCATCATTCAAATTTCTCGCCTATCAACTTTCGATGGTAGGATAGTGGCCTACCATGGTGGTGACGGTGACGAGAATTAGGGTTCGATTCCGAGAGGGAGCCCGAGAAACGGCTACCACATCCAAGGAAGGCAAGAAAGCGCGCAAATTACCCAATCCCGACACGGAGGTAGTGACAATAAATAATAATACCGGCTCTTCGAGTCCGTAATCGAATGAGTACAATCTAAATCCCTTAACGAGGATCCATCGAGGGCAAGTCCGTGCCAACCGCATGTAATTCCAGCCCAATAGCGTATATTTAAGTTGTTGCAGCTTAAAAGCTCAGTAGTCGACTCAGCGGGCCGACCGGCCGCCCGCGGTGTGCACCGGCCGCCCCGCTTCCTTCACGGCGATGCGCCTCGCCTTAATCGTCGGTAAGCACCGGCACAGCATTAAGAAATTAGAGTGCTCAAAGCAGCCTACGCCTCGATACATTAGCATGGGATAACATCATAGGATTCCTGGCCCTATTGTGTTGGCCTTCGGATCGGAGTAATGATTAACAGGACACGGGGCATTCAGATTTCATAGTCGAGGTGAAATTCTTGGATTTATGAAAGACGCAACAATCGCGAAAGCATTTGCCAAGGATGTTTTCATTAATCAAGAACGAAGTCGGGGCTCAAGACGATCGATACCGCCCTAGTCTCAACCATAAACGATGCCACTGTGGATCGGCGGATGTTGCTTTTAGACGCCACAGACCTTATGAGAAATCAAAGTTTTGGGTTCCGGGGAGTATGGTCGCAAGGTCAAACTTAAAGGAATTGACTAAGGGCACCATCAGGATGGAGCTCGCGCTTAATTTGACTCAACACGGAAACTTACTGTGTCCGCATAGTAAGGATCGACAGCATCGAGAGCTCTTTCGATTCTACGGGTGGTGGTGCATGGCCGTTTTAGTCGGTGGAGCGATTTGTCCGGTTAATTCTGCTAACTAACGAGACTCACCGCTAACTAGCTATGTGGAGGTAACCCTTCACGCCTAGCTTCTAGAGGGACTATGGCCTTCCGTGCCACTAAGTTCGAGGCAATAACAGTGTCCGTGATGCCCTTAGATGTTCGGGTCGCGACGCCGCTTACAATCGATGTATTCAACGAGTCTATAGCCTCGCCGATGTGCCCGTAATCTTTGAAATTTCATCGCGATGGGATAGATCATTGCAATTGTTGGTCTTCAACGAGGAATTCCTAGTAAGCGCGAGTCATCACCGCTGACTACGCCCCCGCCTCTTTAGACACACCGCCCGCCGCTTCCTACCGATTGAATGGTCCGTGAAGTGTTCGGATCGCGGCGACGCTGGTGGTCACACGGGCGACGCCGCGAGAAGTCCACCAACCTTATCATTTAGAGGAAGGAGAAGTCGAATAAGGTTTCCGTAGGTGAACTCGCGAAGGATCATCGTCGAAACTCGCCAGCAGAACGACTGCGGACGAGTAAACATCACACGCGCGAGGGGTGCTTCGCCCTCTCGCCGGAGCCCTCGCGGGCGCCTCGGCAACAACGAACCCCGCGCGATCGCGCCAAGGAACACAAACTCATGGCGCGCTCGCCCGCTGAACTGCTCACGGCTACGGGGCGACTGCCCCTACTTAAAACGTGAACGACTTCTGCAACGGATATCTCGCTCGTGATCGATGAAGAACGAGCTAAATGCGATACTTGGTGTGAATTGCGTAATCCCGTGAACCATCGAAGTCTTTGAACGCAAGTTGCGCTCAAGCCTTCTCGGCCGAGGGCACGCTCGTCAAGGCCACGCCGCGTTTCCCCGCCTCGTGGAGGGGATGGATGATGGCCTCCCGCGCTCGGCCGGGCGCGCTGGCCTAAAATCGAGCCGACGACGACGAGCCGTTGTGGCGATTGGTGGTCGACGAGGCTTAACTATTGCTTACATCGCGCCGAGCACGCCGTTGACGGGCTTGTTGACCCACGGGTGGCCTGCCACGCAAACCGCTATGACTCTGTGTCAAAGTGGCTACCTACCGAAGTTTAAGCATATCAATAAGCTGAGGAAAAGAAACTTACAAGGATTCCCTAGTAACGGCGAGCGAACCGAAGAGCCCACTTTAAAATCGGGCGCCTCGCCTCAATCAGAGTCCGAGAAGCGCCCTTCGCGGCGGACCGCCCAAGTCCCCGGAAAGGGGCGCCAGAGAGGGTGAGAGCCCTGCCGTGCTCGGACCGCCGCACCACGAGGCGCTGCCGCCGAAGCCGGGTTGTTTGGGAATGCAGCCTGCCGGCAGAATTCCGGCCCAAGGCTAACACGGCGAGAGGCCGAGCAATAACAAGTACCGCGAGGGAAAGATGAAAAGGACTTTGAAAAGAGAGTCAAAGAGTGCTTGAAATTGCTCGGAGGGAAGCGGATGGGGCCGCGATGCGCCTGGCCGGATGTGGAACGGCCACAAGCCGGCCCGCCGACGGCCGGCGCGACCGACGCGGATTGGGAGGGCGCTAAACCCTGCCCCGGAGCGCTGCCCCGCGATCGTGGTTGGCGCGCGCCGCCACGGCGCGTTCCGCACTCGCGCTTCCAGCGCCGGGCTGGTTTCTATTCGCCCGCCTTCAAACACTGACCAAGGAGTCCGACATGCGAGTCAACGGCGAGTAAACCCGCACGGCGCAAGGAAGCTTAATCGGCGGATTCGCGCGCGCACCGACCGACCTCGATCTTCCGAGAAGGGTTCGAGCGTGAGCATACCCGTCGACCCGGAAGATGGTGAACTACGCTCGAAGCGGGCGGCCGCAGGAAACTCGTGGAGGCCCGGCGATATCGACGCGCAAATCGCTCGTCCGACTTCGTATAGGGGCGAAAGACTAATCGAACCGCCTAGTAGCCGGTTCCTCCGGTTTCCTCGTGATAGCCGGAGCTCATACGCGAAGTTCTATCGTAAAGCCAATGATTAGAGGCATCGGGGCGCAATGCCTCGACCTATTCTCAAACTTTAAATAGTAGGACGGCGCGGCCGCTTATTGAGCCGCGCCACTAATCGAGCTCCAAGTGGGCCATTTTTGGTAAGCGTAATCGGCGATGCGGGATGAACCTAAGTCGTTACGCGTGCCCAATCGCGCTAACCTAGATCCCACAAAGGGTGTTGGTCGATTAAGACAAAGCAGGACGGTGGCCATGGAAGTCGGAATCCGCTAAGGAGTGTGTAACAACTTACCTGCCGAATGAACTAGCCCTGAAATGGATGGCGCTGCCGCGACCTATACCCATTGCCGGGGCAAGTGCCGTGCCCCGATGAGTAGGAGGGCGCGCGGTCGCCGCAAAACTCGTGGCGCGAGCTGTATGCGAGCGCCGCTTGCGCAGATTCGTGGTAGTAGCTAATATTCAAATGAGAACTTCAAGGCCGAAGAGGGGAAAGGTTCCATGCGAACGGCACTTGCACATGGGTTAGTCGATCCTAAGAGACGGGAAGCCTGTCCGACAGCTGCCCGCGAGCTTCAAAGGGAATCGTTAAAATTCCAACCGACGCGCGGCCTGACGGCAACGTTAGGGAGTCCGAGACGCCGGCGGGCCTCGAAGAGTTATCTTTTCGCTTAACACCGCCCACCCCGGAAACGACTAATCGGAGGTAGGGTCCAATGGCCGGAAGAGCACCGCGACGCCGCTGGTGTCCGGCAGCGCTTCGGCGCCCTTGAAAATCCGGAGGACCGAAAGCCGACCACGCCCGGCCAGATTTCATAACCGCATCAGTTCTCCAAGGTGAATACCGTCGATGGAACAATGTAGGCAAGGGAAGTCGCAAAATGGATCCGTGAATTTCGAAAAGGATCGGCTCGAGGGTCGGGCACGGGTCCGGCCCAACTCCCAACCCGCTTACGGCGATCGCTGAAATGCCGCGCGGGCGAGCGGTCGCCGCGTCGGCCGGACGGATTGGGAACGCTTCTTCGGGCCTTCCCGCGCCGAATACCAACTCGTAGAATCGTACGACAAGGGGAATCCGATCGCTTAATTAAAACAAAGCATCGCGATGGTCCTCGCGATGTTAACGCAATGTGATTTCGCAAAGGCTCAATGTCAAAGTGAAGAAATTCAACCAAGCGCGTAAACTACGGAGTAACTATGACTCTCTTAAGGTAGCCAAATGCCTCGCCATCTAATTACTGACGCGCATGAATGTATTAACGAGATTCCCATCGCCCCTCGCTACTATCCAAATAAACCACGCCCAAGGAACGCTCGCGTAATCGGGAAAGAAGACCGCTGAGCTTCGACTCTAGTCCGACTTTGTGAAATGACTCGAGAGGTGTAGCATAAGTGGAGCTTCGCAAGTGAAATACCACTACTTTTAACGTTATTTTACTTACTCCGCGAGTCTGAGGCGGGCATTGCCTCTTTGGACTCCAAGGCTCGCTTCGCGGGCCGATCCGGCGAGGACATTGTCGTGGGGAGTTTGGTCGGGCGCACATCCGTTAAAAGATAACGCAGTGTCCTAAGATGAGCTCAACGAGAACGTAAATCTCGTGGAAATGTATGGGTAAAAGCTCGCTTGATTCTCGATTTTCAAGCATTTAATACGAACCGTGAAAGCGTGGCCTAACGATCCTTTAGATCTTCTAATTTGAAGCCAGAGGTGTCGTAAAAGTTACCACAGGATAATCGCTTGTGGCGCCTGCCGCTCATAGCGACGCTGCTGATCCTTCGATGTCGGCTCTTCCTATCATTGTGAAGCGACCAATTCACCAAGTGTTGGATTGTTCACCCACCAATAGGGAACGCGAGCCGGGTTTAGACCGCCGTGAGACAAAGTTAGTTTTACCCTACCGATGACAAAGGTCGCGATGGTAATTCAACCTAGTACGAGGAACCGCTGATTCGCACAATCGTCATCGCGCTTGGTTGAAAAGCCGCGGCGCCGGTTACCGCGGCGCCGGATTACGATCAACGCCTAAGTCGAATCCGCCGAGCGATGCACGCGCTCACGCCCGATCACGACCGCAGCAGGGGCTTCGCCCCAAGCGGCACGTGGTCGTAGGTTGCTTAGCGCGATGCGCCGCGAGGGCCGCCAAGTACAATTCCTACCGAGCGCGTTGAATCAACTTTCGCAGACGACTTAAATACGCCGACGGTATCAGGCGGCAGAGTGGCCTTGCCGCCACGATCCACCGAGATTCAGCCCTATGTCGCTCGATTCGCCCCTCCCCTCTCGACCCTCCTCAATTAAATCCCATCCTTTCCCAAGAGGTCAAGTTGCTCCCGAGCCAAAGGATATGCTAAGTGTTGCCGCTACCGAAATTTGCTATGGGTCGAGGGCGCCGGACGCATGCATGCCCCGCCGATAAGGAAACGCGCGCATATGCCAAGTGTCCGAGGCGTGGCCGTGGCGTGGAATTAAGACCGACGCGCTGGCCCGACGGAGAAAAACGGATGCAAACACGCCCACGAGGAGACAAGACGGAGCCTAGGCCCGGACGCCGCCGCGACCCGAGTCGTTTCCACCGAGGCGCGGGCACCGCGAACCGACGAAGCATCGCGATGCCGAGACGAGGCGGCGTGGCAAATCGAAAGTGTCTACCGATGAAACGGAGCCGGCAACGACGCGCCCTTCGTTTGATGCTGTTGCCCCGCCCGGCATCATACGGACGATACCGCGATAGCTTCGCGATACCATATCGCTGTCGACGATACCGCCATATTGCCGACGGCCACCACATCGCCGACAAAGACGCAGCCGACAAATGGCCGAAGACAATGGGGCCATTGCCGACGACAAAGAAGTTTACGTTGTCGACGACGCCGCGACAAGAGTCCGCGGCAGCTGCCGACGATACGGCGGGCGATAAGTCGCCGGCAAGAAACCGCGACATTGCCGACGACAAACAATGATCGTGGTCGCCGATCGCTAGCGACATCGTCGGCGATCAAGGCCGACGACATCGCAATGACAGTGTCGACGCATACCAAGCGATAATGATTTTTCCGTGGCTTTCGTTCGTGCGCTTGGGATGAAACTTGGCGGGCTGCTACCTTATGTTTTTTAAGGGTTTTCCGTGATTTTTCCGGATTTTTCCCGGATGCTTGCCGCCTCGACGCCTAAGTCTCCCGATTCCGGGACACTCCATCAGCTTCCGCTCGTCCTCTTTGCCTAAAATTTTGCAGGTCATTTCCTCGTCCCATTTAGCTATTTTACAATATTTTTAATGATTTTTTGGAGCCTTCCTTCGTCTCCCGCTCGTGAAATAGCGATCCCGGGCCTAAAACCCGAGGCATCCGATGTCGAATGTCCAAAATAATTTGCAGTCCACTTCCCCTTGATTTTTAAAGAATTTAGAAACTTGCCTTGCATTTTTCTGATTTTTCTACGATTTTTTGGAATTTTTTCCGTTTTAGCAAAAAAAAAAATATATAAAATAGCCCGGGCTGCGGAAAAATTCCGAAAAATGATTTTTAGCAAATTAACATTATTATCTACCCAGGGGTATCCTCGGAAAAAATTGGAAAAATCTAGAACTCAAAAAAAAGCCATGCCCATTTTTTTGTCAAAACTATGCCATCGTCAGATGGAGTTATTCACTTAAAGCTCTTAGAGGGGAGGTGCTTGGCAAGTGCTGGGCAGCGACAAGGTTGCCGACGATAAAATGAGCGACACCGGCCAAGACCACGCTGAAAGAAGGGGCGCCGCCCACCGCAGCATTTGTCTCCGTCTCGCGATCTCAGACGCTCGCAAGATGCTCGAGCGAACGTGGTCAAGGCACCGACCACAGCTCGAGCCCGCCTCGACAAGCCCGTGCCTCGCGCGCATTATAATCAAAGACACATGGCACAGGGCACAGGGGCGCTGGGGCGGACTTGGGCGACTTCGCGAACTCGCGAACAGCGAAGAAAGGGGGAGGGATATGTCGGCCCGCCCCCGCCACGTGCCCCTCTTGCGAGGCGCGGGTGGGCTCCGCGACCGGTGAAGCATCGGATGCCGAGACGAGGCGGCGTGGCAATCGAGTGTCGGCTGATGAAACGGGAGCCGGGCAATGCCGGCGACTGTCGACGGACAATGCACGATCGTCACCGGATGCTGTTGCCCCGCCGCACGGCAGATGACGACAGCGAGCGACACGCCGCCAACAGCCCGCCACGACAGTGTCCACGGCAGTTGTCGGCGATACCGCGACAAGTGTCGACGACATCGCGATTGCCGACGACAATGAAGCGACGCTGCCGACGACATCGCGACATTGCCGACGACATCGCGACAAGTGTCCGCGATCGCTACCGACGCTGCCGACGACATCGCGACAGTGTCCGCGATCGCCAATGACGCTGCCGACGACATCGCAACGCTGCCGACGATCGCGAGCGACACTGCCGACGACATCGCGACAAAGGTCGACGATAAAGCGACATCGCCGACGACATCGCGACAAAGGCCGACGACACCAAGCGACATCGCCGACGACATCGCGACAAAGGCCGACGACAGCCGACACTGCCGACGACATCGCGATAAAGGTCGACGACAGCCACGACATCGCCGACGACATCGCGACAAAGGTCGACGACAATGCCGACACTGCCGACGACATCGCGACAAGTGCCGACGACATCGCGACAAAGGCCGACGATACCGACGACATCGCTGCTGCCGACGATACCGACGACATCGCGACAAAGGCCGACGATACCAATGACATCGCCGACGACGCCGCGACAAGTTGTCGACGATGTTGTCGGCGATCGCGAACGACATCGCCGATTTACACTCGCGGACAATGATTTTTCCGTGGCTTTCGCTCGCGGCGCTTGGGATGAAACTTGGCGGGCTGCTTATTTATGTTTTTTAAAGGTTTTCCGTGATTTTTCCGGATTTTTCCGGATTCTTTGGCCAGTGCCTCGACGCCTGTCGCCTTGCCCGGACACTCGAGCTTTCTATCGTCCGTTTTACCTCAAATTTTGCAGATCATTTCCTTGTCCCATTTAGCTATTTTACAGCATTTTTAGTGATTTTTGAGCCTTCCTTCATCTCCTCCCGCCCGCCGAAAAAGCGATCCCGGGCCTAAAACCCGGGGCATCCGACGTCGGATGTGCAAAATAATTTGCAGTCTACTTCCCCTTGATTTTTAAGGAATTTAGAAACTCGCCTTGCATTTTTCTGATTTTTCTACGATTTTTTGGAATTTTTTCCGTTTTCGCAAATAAAAAATTATATTAAATAACCCGGGCTGCGAAAAAATTACGAATAATGATTTTTATTAAATTAACATTATTATCTAACCAGGGGTTTCATCTGAAAAAATTGTAAAAATCTAGTACTCAAAAAAAAGCCATGCCCTTTTTTTTGTAAAAACTTTGCCATCGGGTCAGATGGAGTTATTCACTTAAAGCTCTTATAGGAGGTGCTTGGCAAGTGCCGGGCAGCGACAAGGCCAGCGACAAATAACGACAGCGTTGTCGACGACAATGTCGACGATACGAAGCGCCCATGCATGGCGTGGCATGGCAACCTCGCCAAAGGCACTGCCGACACGCGCCACGCACCGAACCCGTCCCGGACGGATGATGGAACAACGAGGCTCGTTGCCTCGAAGCGCGCTGCAAGCGTGAAAAAGTTGCCGATCGATACGGCTGCCTCTGATATTGATGCCTTGCTGTCCCGGTGTGCTTTGGTAGTGTTCTCGACGTCCGCGGTCGGTGGCATTCCGCATTTGTCGCGGAGTCGCCACCACGCGCGAGGGCGCGCCTCACCCGCAACGGCGCCGCCTCTAGGCAGCGGGGTGTTCGCGGTAATTAACGATGGTGGGCCACCTTGCCTTGTCCCCACCGCCATCGTTAGTCGCCTTTAGAGCTGCCATAGGTCGCGCTTTGTTGCTCGACCGACCCGGGCGACGTACGGGTTGTTGGGGCCTTCGGTCCCGGCGAAATCTCGACGCCGTGGTACGGCGGCGCCTCATTGGCCGCGGGATTAATGCGGAGGGATGATGCCTCCTCGTGTGGGATATTTGTCGCAAGCGCGCGATCGTGGCGCCGACCGACGCAGGCTAGGAACTAGTAGGTGGGAAGATCGAGGAGCGAGGCCCCGATGTCTCGCTTAGAAGAGGGTCGGAACCGCATGGATCCGTAAATCCCTTTCGCCGAGGGCCTTTCGAGGGTCGGAACCGTATGGATCCGTAAATCGCTGCCGCGACTTGGTCGAGTACACCGAACGGGCCGCAGCCATGGGGCTCGCCTCGCGAACCTGGCCGCCTTGTGCCATCTTAGAAGTAGCACTTCCAAACGCGCGACATGCATTTCGCCAGTGGTGGAGGCCCAAAGCGCTCGGATTTGCCGATGGGGATGTCGCGTTCGGGGAAAGGAGTCGAGCCACAAGAATCTATCCCACCACAATTCAATGTCCCACCTGCATAAAAACAAATTTCGAGGTGCGCTGCTCGGAGGCGAGTGAACGAGCAACATGGATATTCGGTTTTTTGCCGCCGATCTCAATGCTCGTGTGCTCACGCCCTTTAGCCTAGCCACAAACACATCCTCCGCTCCTCTCAAACCCTTTGATGCCATGAAACATACCTTAAGCCCAACAAAAGGAAGCCTCGAGGCACACTACGCCAAGTAGGGCAAACGAGTAGCTTGTTGGATAATAATCGCTTCGCCGCCGAGCTCAATCGTCGTGGCGCTTGGTTAGGCTCACCACCATTAAACACATGTTACCCTACGCGAGAACCCATTCGACAAATCGTAACCCACTTCCACCCTACGCATAACATCCTCGAGCCTCGACGGCACGGGGCGAGTGAACGAGCAAATTGTGGGATTATCTGATTTTTGCCGCCAGGATCTCGATCCTCGTGTGTCGACCACTATCAAGCCCAACCTCAAACACAACACATCATCCACCCAACCACCTACGGCCGCTCAAATTAACCAAGATTGAGTTCCTAGCATGTATGTAACAACCTTTAGGTGTGGCTAGCCGTTGGGGGTGGGCAAACGAGCAGGTGGTGGATAATCGGCTTTTTGCCGCCGAGCTTAACTCGCTCGGTCGAGCCAAGCCCGCCACAAACACATCTTTGATGCTCAAAACATCAAG
>JARFYH010000049.1:0-65718 GCA_029582165.1 Portulaca oleracea | reverse complement strand
TCCTTTCACCACTAAGGATGCCAACCTTAGCTAGAAGAAGGGAATATTGAATCCACAAAGAGAGGCGAAAACACCTAGCACAAATGCTAGAGAGAACACATCATGTGTTTGAAAAATTCAATGTGAATGACTTGAATGAATTGAATGAATTACAAGCACCTAGGAGGGGGTATTTATAGCTACAACCCACCCCTTAGGCGTCACCTAGCTTCAAGAAAAGACCCCTTAAGGGCTTACATCATTCATCCTAATGCTTACATCATAAAGAAAACAATATACTAAACTATATTACAAATATGAATAACTCCTTGGATTCTTATCCAAATTCAAAGATTCTTGAACCATATGAAAGCTCTTGGAATGTAGAATAATCCCTTCTAGGATGACTTCTATGATAGCTTCACGGTCCTTGAATTAAGGAGCAAAAGTATACGTCCGCATGAGTTGATCCCTTCCAGTAGAGATAAAGAGAGACTTGAACTCTTCTACCTTCTAGGTGAGTATTAGATGTCTCCATGGTTGACCTTGATGCATAAGGCCATCAATTATGCATCAGTTTGGTATTGGCTTGAGACTTCTTTCCCCTTATTTCTCCTTTGTTTTTCAACTTTAAGGGACAAGGAGCTCAATTCATCCAAAGTTTTGTATGGTTGTAATTCCTGGCGTACTAATCTCATCATTAAGACCAAAAAGATAACGTACCAAAGTTTGTGGCTCGTCCTCCTTTAGATCACACCTCCAAAGTAGATGCTCAAATTCCTTTGTGTACTCCTCCACGCTTCTTCCTCCCTGAACCAATCTTTGCAATTTGTAGTAGTTGTCACGTAGGTAGCTAGATGGTAGGAACTTTTCTTGGAGCTTTCTTTTCATCTTATCCCACGTACGCACCTTATCTTTCCCCTTTGCTTGCCTCTTCTTTTGCAAGTTTGTCCACCAAATGCTTGCATGCTTTTGTAGCTTTAGGGCAACATACTTGACCTTCTTATCATCTTCCACATCTTTGAGATCAAAGACCCTTTCCACAGTTTGTATCAATCGAATAAACTTAGGATCAAGATCACCAACAAATTCGGGGATCTCCACTTTGAGCCAGAACCTTTCCTCCTCTGGGCGTCCATCCCTCTTTCTTGGAGCGTCCTCTTCTCCTTCTCCACTTGATGATTTGATACTTCCTCAAGATTCTCCCTTTCTTGAAGCGCGTGTAGTATGCTACTTGTTTGTTGAGATACTTGATTCTTTGTTTCATCTTCTCAACATCTTACAGGGACGATGGAGAGGACTTTGTAGGAGAAACTTGCACTCGCCATTAGAACCTATCTTGATTCACAAAGATCACAAGAAACTCATGGAAGGAAGGTTAGCACGGATGGGGCGTGGGTATGGGACAGTTGGGTAGGTTTGTGTTTGGTTTTGGGTTCTTTGTGGAGCTTGGGGTTCTTTATGAGTTCTTGATGGGTTCTTGATGAGTTCTTGGAAGAACTATCAAGGGGGCGTGTGATGTAGGGATGAATGAAATTTTGTGATGGGAAGCGTATGATGGGAAGCGTGTGGGAGAGAAAAGATTGTAAAAGATTGTTTGAGAACTAAGAGATTGAACTCCTTAGCTCGATGCAAATTTGATGCATAATGAGTCAAGGTTGATCACATTACACAAAGTCTAAGGATCTTTAAAAGCGAAGATAGGAATCCTCTTTCTCAAAGTTCGAAGAACCAAAAATGGAATAGAAATGGATGAAAAAGGATGGAAAGAACTATGAAAGATGGTTACCCGATAGATGGAAACAATGAACAAATGAATGATGAATGAGCAGTGAGCAGATGAATGACGTTGAATGATGAATGATGATGCGAATGAATGCTTGGGCGTGAATGTTGAAGAACTCACGATTCTTGATGAATGCTTGATGAATTCTTGTTGAATAGTTGATGAAGAACACGAAATGAATGATAAAATGGACGAACGATCGATGGATAGTAGATGGCTTTTGAAGACTCTTTGAAGGATCTGGACTCACCACCTCGAGAATACTCCAATTCCTTCCTTTCACCACTAAGGATGCCAACCTTAGCTAGAAGAAGGGAATATTTGAATCCCACAAGAGAGGCGAAAACACCTAGCCTGAATGCTAGAAGAACACATCGTGTGTTTGAAAAATTCAATGTGAATGACTTGAATGAATTGAATGAATTACAAGCACCTAGGAGGGTATATTTATAGCTACAACCCACCCCTTAAGCGTCACTAGCTTCAAGAAAAGACCCCTTAAGGGCTTACATCATTCATCCTAATGCTTACATCATAAAGAAAACAATATACTAAACTATATTACAAATATGAATAACTCCTTGGATTCTTATCCAAATTCAAAGATTCTTGAACCATATGAAAGCTCTTGGAATGTAGAATAATCCCTTCTAGGATGACTTCTATGATAGCTTCACGGTCCTTGAATTAAGGAGCAAAAGTATACGTCCGCATGAGTTGATCCCTTCAGTAGAGATAAAGAGAGACTTGAACTCTTACCTTACAGGTGAGTATTAGATGTCTCCATGGTTGACCTTGATGCATAAGGCCATCAATTATGCATCAGTTTGGTATTGGCTTGAGACTTCTTTCCCCTTATTTCTCCTTTGTTTTTCAACTTTAAGGGACAAGGAGCTCAATTCATCCAAAGTTTTGTATGGTTGTAATTCCACAACGTGCCTAATCCCATCATTAAGACCAAAAAGATAACGTGCAAAGTTTGTGGCTCGTCCTCCTTTAGATCACACCTCGAAAGTAGATGCTCAAATTCCTTTGTGTACTCCTCCACGCTTCTTCCTCCCTGAACCAATCTTTGCAATTTGTAGTAGTTGTCACGTAGGTAGCTAGATGGTAGGAACTTTTCTTGGAGCTTTCTTTTCATCTTATCCCACGTACGCACCTTATCTTTCCCCTTTGCTTGCCTCTTCTTTTGCAAGTTTGTCCACCAAATGCTTGCATGCTTTTGTAGCTTTAGGGCAACATACTTGACCTTCTTATCATCTTCCACATCTTTGAGATCAAAGACCCTTTCCACGGTTTGTATCAATCCAAATAAACTTAGGATCAAGATCACTAACAAATTCGGGGATCTCACTTTGAGCGAACCTTTCCTCCTCTGGGCGTCCATCCCTCTTTCTTGGGCGTCCTCTTCTCCTTCTCCACTTGATGATTTACTTGATACTTCCTCGAGATTCTCCCTTTCTTGAAGGCGCATGTAGTATGCTACTTGTTTGTTGAGATACTTGATTCTTTGTTTCATCTTCTCAGCATCTTAGGGGACGATGGAGAGGACTTTGTAGGAGAGCTTGCACTCGCCATTAGAACCTATCTTGATTCACAAGATCACAGAAACTCATGGAAGGAAGGTTAGCACGGATGGGGCGTGGGTATGGGGCGGATTTGGGTAGGTTTGTGTTTGGTTTTGGGTTCTTTGTGGAGCTTGGGGTTCTTTATGAGTTCTTGATGGGTTCTTGATGAGTTCTTGGAAGAACTATCAAGGGCGTGTGATGTAGGGATGAATGAAATTTTGTGATGGGAAGCGTATGATGGGAAGCGTGTGGAGAGAAAAGATTGTAAAGATTGTTTGAGAACTAAGAGATTGAAACTCCTTAGCTACGATGCAAATTTGATGCGTAATGAGTCGAAGGTTGATCGCATTACACAAAGTCTAAGGATCTTTAAAAGCGAAGATAGGAATCCTCTTTCTCAAAGTTCGAAAGAACCAAAAATGGAATAGAAATGGATGAAAAAGGATGGAAAGAACTATGAAAGATGGTTACCCGATAGATGGAAACAATGAACAAATGAATGATGAATGAGCAGTGAGCAGAATGAATGAGCGTTGAATGATGAATGATGATGGCGAATGAATGCTTGGGCGTGAATGTTGAAGAACTCACGATTCTTGATGAATGCTTGATGAATTCTTGTTGAATTCTTGATGAAACACTCGAATTAGATGATAAATGGACGATTGGTAGATGGATAGTTGATGGCTTTTGAAGATTCTTTGAAGGATAGACTCACCACCTCGAGAATACTCCAATTCCTTCCTTTCACCACTAAGGTTGCCACCCTTAGCTAGAAGAAGGGGATATTTGAATCCACAAAGAGAGGCAACGCCTAGCACAAATGCTAGAAAGAACACAACATGTGTTTGAAAAATTCAATGTGAATGACTTGAATGAATTGAATGAATTACAAGCACCTAGGAGGGTATTTATAGTAGAAACCCTTCCTTAGGCGTGTACAACTTGAAGATTCTAGCCCATATTGGCTTACATCATTCATCCTAATGCTTACATCATAAAGAAAACAATATACTAAACTATATTACAAATATGAATAACTCCTTGGATTCTCATCCAAATTCAAGATTCTTGAACCATATGAAAGCTCTTGGAATGTAGAATAATCCCTTCTAGGATGACTTCTATGATAGCTTCACGGTCCTTGAATTAAGGAGCAAAAGTATACGTCGCATGAGTTGATCCCTTCAGTAGAGATAAAGAGAGACTTGAACTCTTCTACCTTCAGGTGAGTATTAGATGTCTCCATGGTTGACCTTGATGCATAAGGCCATCAATTATGCATCATACACCCCGGTTGAAAAGTTTGTCCTCAAACTTGGAAAACCAACCCTTACTTGCCTTCTTTACAAGACTTTCTTCTTGAAAGCTTTGAAGTCATCGTAGATCCCTTTGATGAACTTCTTAAACTTTCTTCCTGCGCCATAAGACTTGAACTTGCATTTCTCCACAGTGAGCGTGAGTGCATTCCGTTGCTTCTCATTTATTCTTACCACTTTACCCTTGTCATTTAGTATGAAACAATGTACCTTGATGACTTGGGCTTTTAGTCCTTCGAATTCTTGGCCTTTGACCAAGTGATCCAGTAGATAGCTCTTGGATGCTCATGGAAGATATGCTTCATAGGAAGATTCAAAGGTGGTGGATACTTGGATCGTTTCTTTCTTCTCCAATGTGTAAGAATAGGATCCTTATACTCTTCGTACCCTTGATTCTCCATCTTCATGATTGACCTGATATAGCGTTTCTCCTCCTTTTGCCGAGATGGTGGATCGAGAGGTTCCAGTGATCCTCTTTTGGTTGATGGTGAGAGTGTAAGTGTTGGCCCTCCCATCATGTATGACATGTCTATCATATAACCATGGCCTTCCCAACAAAACATGACAAGTATCCATGGGAACTATATCACACCATAATGAATCTTGATAATTCTTTCCAATTGAAAGACTCACCAAAACTTCGTTGATCCACGGATGCCTGCTTGAGCTTAGCCATTGTATTGTGTAGGGTGTGGGATGTGGGCTAATCTCCATTTGCAACTTCTTGACCATTGTTGTAGAGGCGGCATTGGTGCGACTTCCTCCATCTATGATCGAGCATACTCTCCTTGGATGGTACAGCGAGGCGAAATATTGCTTCTCTTTGTAGTTGATCCTTTGGCACATTTGTGATATTCAAGGCCCTTTCTACAAGTAGTTCTCCTTCATCGGCCTTTCCACATATTCTTCTACATCTTCCTCTTCTTTGGCACCAACTGACTTCCTCTTCTTCCTCGTACCAGGCTCTACATATAAAGCACTTTGGTATTCCACCAAGACACTACTCGCTTGTTTGGACACTCAGAAGCATAATGTCCCAACCCTTGGCATGAAAACACCTTCTTGATGCTATGGGTTTGGTCATGAGTCGTGAGGTCTAGGGATGGATGGGAGCTGATTTTGTGGAGTTTTGTGTGGGAATGTGTTTAGTGGATGGTGGAGGGTTTGGATGGGACGTAGGGTAGGGCGTTTTTTGTGGAGTTTGTGATGCATAATGAGACCAAGGAACAATCTCATTACACAAAATCCAAGGATCTTTAAAAACGAAGATAAGAACCCTCTATCTCAAGTTCGAAGAACGAAAATGGCGTAGAAATGGATGAAAAAGGATGGAAAGAACTATGAAGAAGGTTACCAAGCGAATGAATGAATGAGCGTTGAATGATGATGGCGAATGGAGTTTGAACGTGAATGATGAAGAACAAACACTTCTTGATGAATGCTTGATGAATTCTTGTTGAATAGTTGATGAAGAACACGAAATGAATGATAAAATGAATGAGCGATCGATGGATAGTAGATGGCTTTTGAAGACTCTTTGAAGGATCTGGACTCACCACCTCGAGAATACTCCAATTCCTTCCTTTCACCACTAAGGATGCCAACCTTAGCTAGAAGAAGGGAATATTTGAATCCACAAAGAGAGAGGCGAAAACACCTAGCACTGAATGAGAGAGAACACATCGTGTGTTTGAAAAATTCAATGTGAATGACTTGAATGAATTGAATGAATTACAAGCACCTAGGAGGGGTATTTATAGCTCTGACCCACCCCTTAGGCGTCACCTAGCTTGAGAAAGACCCTTAAGGGCTTACATCATTCATCTAATGCTTACATCATAAAGAAAACAATATACTAAACTATATTACAAATATGAATAACTCCTTGGATTCTTATCCAAATTCAAGATTCTTGAACCATATGAAAGCTCTTGGAATGTAGAATAATCCCTTCTAGGATGACTTCTATGATAGCTTCACGGTCCTTGAATTAAGGAGCAAAAGTATCGTCATGAGTTGATCCTTCCAGTAGAGAGATAAAGAGACTTGAACTCTTACACCTTCTAGGTGAGTATTAGATGTCTCCATGGTTGACCTTGATGCATAAGGCCATCAATTATGCATCGATTTGGTATTGGCTTGAGACTTCTTTCCCCTTATTTCTCCTTTGTTTTCAACTTTAAGGACAAGGGCTCAATTCATCAAAGTTTTGTATGGTTGTAATTCCACAGCGTACCTAATCCCATCATTAAGACCAAAAGATAACGTACCAAAGTTTGTGGCTCGTCCTCCTTTAGATCACACCTCAAGTAGATGCTCAAATTCCTTTGTGTACTCCTCCACGCTTCTTCCTCCACTGAACCAATCTTTGCGATTTGTAGTAGTTGTCACGTAGGTAGCTAGATGGTAGGAACTTTTCTTGGAGCTTTCTTTTCATCTTATCCACGTCGCACCTTATCTTTCCCCTTTGCTTGCCTCTTCTTTTGCAAGTTTGTCCACCAAATGCTTGCATGCTTTTGTAGCTTTAGGGCAACATACTTGACCTTCTTATCATCTTCCACATCTTTGAGATCAAAGACCCTTTCCACAGTTTGTATCAATCCAATAAACTTAGGATCAAGATCACCAACAAATTCGGGGATCTCCACTTTGAAGCCGAACCTTTCCTCCTTTGGGCGTCCATGCCTCTTTCTTGGAGCGTCCTTTTCTCCTTCTCCACTTGATGATTTACTTGATACTTCCTCAAGATTCTCCCTTTCTTGAAGGCGCGTAGTATGCTACTTGTTTGTTGAGATACTTGATTCTTTGTTTCATCTTCTCAACATCTTAGGGACGATGGAGAGGACTTTGTAGGAGAGCTTGCACTCGCCATTAGAACCTATCTTGATTCACAAAGATCACAAGAAACTCATGGAAGGAAGGTTAGCACGGATGGGACGTGGGTATGGGGCAGTTTGGGTAGGTTTGTGTTTGGTTTTGGGTTCTTTGTGGAGCTTGGGGTTCTTTATGAGTTCTTGATGGGTTCTTGATGAGTTCTTGGAAGAACTATCAAGGGGCGTGTGATGTAGGGATGAATGAAATTTTGTGATGGGAAGCGTATGATGGGAAGCGTGTGGGAGAGAAAAGATTGTAAAAGATTGTTTGAGAACTAAGAGATTGAAACTCCTTAGCTCACGATGCAAATTTGATGCATAATGAGTCGAGGTTGATCACATTACACAAAGTCTAAGGATCTTTAAAGCGAAGATAGGAATCCTCTTTCTCAAAGTTCGAAAGAACCAAAATGGAATAGAAATGGATGAAAAAGGATGGAAAGAACTATGAAAGATGGTTACTGATAGATGGAAACAATGAACAAATGAATGATGAATGAGCAGGTGAGCAGATGAATGAGCGTTGAATGATGAATGATGGCGAATGAATGCTTGGGCGTGAATGTTGAAGAACTCACGATTCTTGATGAATTCTTGTTGAATTCTTGATGAAGCACTCGAATTAGATGATAAATGGGCGATTGGTAGATGGATAGTTGATGGCTTTTGAAGATTCTTTGAAGGATCTGGACTCACCACCTCGAGAATACTCCAATTCCTTCCTTTCACCACTAAGGTTGCCACCCTTAGCTAGAAGAAGGGATATTTGAATCCCACAAAGAGGAACGCCTAGCACAAATGCTAGAAAGAACACAACATGTGTTTGAAAAATTCAATGTGAATGACTTGAATGAATTGAATGAATTACAAGCACCTAGGAGGGTATTTATAGTAGAAACCCTTCCCCTTAGGCGTGTACAACTTGAGATTCTAGCCCATATTGGCTTACATCATTCATCTAATGCTTACATCATAAAGAAAACAATATACTAAACTATATTACAAATATGAATAACTTGGATTCTCATCCAAATTCAAAGATTCTTGAACCATGTGAAAGCTCTTGGAATGTAGAATAATCCCTTCTAGGATGACTTCTATGATAGCTTCACGGTCCTTGAATTAAGGAGCAAAAGTATCGTCCATGAGTTGATCCTTCCAGTAGAGATAAAGAGAGACTTGAACTCTTACCTTCTAGGTGAGTATTAGATGTCTCCATGGTTGACCTTGATGCATAAGGCCATCGATTATGCATCATACACCCCCGGTTGAAAAAGTTTGTCCTCAAACTTGGAAAACCAACCCTTACTTGCCTTCTTTACAAAGACTTTCTTCTTGAAAGCTTTGAAGTCATCGTAGATCCCTTTGATGAACTTCTTAAACTTTCTTCCTGCGCCATAAGACTTGAACTTGCATTTCTCCAGTGAGCGTGGAACATTCACGTTGCTTCTCATTTATTCTTACCACTTTACCCTTGTCATTTAGTATGAAACAATGTACCTTGATGACTTGGGCTTTCCTCCTTTGAATTCTTGGCCTTTGACGAGTGATCAGTAGATAGCTCTTGGATGCTCATGGAAGATATGCTTCATAGGAAGATTCAAAGGTGGTGGATACTTGGATCCGTTTCTTTCTTCTCCAAATGTGTAAGAATAGGATCCTTATACTCTTCATACCCTTGATTCTCCATCTTCATGATTGACACAATATGGCGTTTCTCCTCCTTTTGGAGATGGTGGATCAGAGGTTCAAAGTGATCCTCTTTTGGTTGATGGTGAGAGTGTAAGTGTTGGCCCTCCCATCATGTATGACATGTCTATCATATAACCATGGCCTTCCCAACAAAACATGACAAGTATCCATGGGAACTATATCACACCATAATGAATCTTGATAATTCTTTCCAATTGAAAGACTCACCAAAACTTCGTTGATCCACGGATGCCTGCTTGAGAGCTTAGCCATTGTATTGTGTAGGGTGTGGGATGTGGGCTAATCTCCATTTGCAACTTCTTGACCATTGTTGTAGAGGCGGCATTGGTGCAACTTCCTCCATCTATGATCAAGGAGCATACTCTCCCTTGGATGGTACAACGAGAGCGAAATATTGCTTCTCTTTGTAGTTGATCCTTTGGCACATTTGTGATATTCAAGGCCCTTTCTACCACAAGTAGTTCTCCTTCATCCGGCCTTTCCACATATTCTTCTACATCTTCCTCTTCTTTGGCACCAACTGACTTCCTCTTCTTCCTCATACTCCGGCTCTACATATAAAGCACTTTGGTATTCCACCAAAGACACTACTCGCTTGTTTGGACACTCCGAAGCATAATGTCCCAACCCTTGGCATCGAAAACACCTTCTTGATGCTATGGGTTTGGTCACTTGGTCGTGAGGTCTAGGGATGGATGGGAGCTGATTTTGTGGAGTTTTTGTGGGAATGTGTTTCGTGGATGGTGGAGGGTTTGGATGGGACGTAGGGTAGGGCGTTTTTTGTGGAGTTTGTGATGCATAATGAGACCAAGGAACAATCTCATTACACAAAATCCAAGGATCTTTAAAAACGAAGATAAGAATCCTCTATCTCAAAGTTCCAAAGAACCAAAAATGGCATAGAAATGGATGAAAAAGGATGGAAGAACTATGAAAGAAGGTTACGAAGCGAATGAATGAATGACGTTGAATGATGATGGCGAATGGAGTTTGAACGTGAATGATGAAGAACAAACACTTCTTGATGAATGCTTGATGAATTCTTGTTGAATAGTTGATGAAGAACACGAAATGAATGATAAAATGAATGACGATCGATGGATAGTAGATGGCTTTTGAAGACTCTTTGAAGGATACGGACTCACCACCTCCAGAATACTCCAATTCCTTCCTTTCACCACTAAGGATGCCAACCTTAGCTAGAAGAAGGAATATTTGAATCCACAAGAGAGGCGAAAACACCTAGCACAAATGCTAGAAGAACACATCGTGTGTTTGAAAAATTCAATGTGAATGACTTGAATGAATTGAATGAATTACAAGCACCTAGGAGGGTATTTATAGCTACTGACCCCCTTAGGCGTCACCTAGCTTCAAGAAAAGACCCTTAAGGGCTTACATCATTCATCCTAATGCTTACATCATAAAGAAAACAATATACTAAACTATATTACAAATATGAATAACTCCTTGGATTCTTATCCAAATTCAAAGATTCTTGAACCATATGAAAGCTCTTGGAATGTAGAATAATCCCTTCTAGGATGACTTCTATGATAGCTTCACGGTCCTTGAATTAAGGAGCAAAGTATACGTCATGAGTTGATCCCTTCAGTAGAGATAAAGAGAGACTTGAACTCTTACCTTACAGGTGAGTATTAGATGTCTCCATGGTTGACCTTGATGCATAAGGCCATCAATTATGCATCGATTTGGTATTGGCTTGAGACTTCTTTCCCCTTATTTCTCCTTTGTTTTCAACTTTAAGGACAAGAGCTCAATTCATCAAAGTTTTGTATGGTTGTAATTCCATGCGTACCTAATCCCATCATTAAGACCAAAGATAACGTGCAAAGTTTGTGGCTCGTCCTCCTTTAGATCACACCTCAAAGTAGATGCTCAAATTCCTTTGTGTACTCCTCCAGCTTCTTCCTCCACTGAACGATCTTTGCGATTTGTAGTAGTTGTCACGTAGGTAGCTAGATGGTAGGAACTTTTCTTGGAGCTTTCTTTTCATCTTATCCAGCTTGGCACTTATCTTTCCCCTTTGCTTGCCTCTTCTTTTGCAAGTTTGTCCACCAAATGCTTGCATGCTTTTGTAGCTTTAGGGCAACATACTTGACCTTCTTATCATCTTCCACATCTTTGAGATCAAAGACCCTTTCCACGGTTTGTATCGATCCAAATAAACTTAGGATCAAGATCACCAACAAATTCGGGGATCTCCACTTTGGCCGAACCTTTCCTCCTTTGGGCGTCCATGCCTCTTTCTTGGGCGTCCTTTTCTCCTTCTCCACTTGATGATTTACTTGATACTTCCTCAAGATTCTCCCTTTCTTGAAGGCGCGTGTAGTATGCTACTTGTTTGTTGAGATACTTGATTCTTTGTTTCATCTTCTCAGCATCTTACAGGGACGATGGAGAGGACTTTGTAGGAGAGCTTGCACTCGCCATTAGAACCTATCTTGATTCACAAAGATCACAAGAAACTCATGGAAGGAAGGTTAGCACGGATGGGGCGTGGGTATGGGGCGGATTTGGGTAGGTTTGTGTTTGGTTTTGGGTTCTTTGTGGAGCTTGGGGTTCTTTATGAGTTCTTGATGGGTTCTTGATGAGTTCTTGGAAGAACTATCAAGGGGCGTGTGATGTAGGGATGAATGAAATTTTGTGATGGGAAGCGTATGATGGGAAGCGTGTGGGAGAGAAAAGATTGTAAAAGATTGTTTGAGAACTAAGAGATTGAACTCCTTAGCTCGATGCAAATTTGATGCATAATGAGTCGAAGGTTGATCACATTACACAAAGTCTAAGGATCTTTAAAGCGAAGATAGGAATCCTCTTTCTCAAGTTCGAAAGAACGAAAATGGAATAGAAATGGATGAAAAGGATGGAAAGAACTATGAAAGATGGTTACCCGATAGATGGAAACAATGAACAAATGAATGATGAATGAGCGAGTGAGCAGATGAATGAGCGTTGAATGATGAATGATGATGGCGAATGAATGCTTGGGCGTGAATGTTGAAGAACTCACGATTCTTGATGAATGCTTGATGAATTCTTGTTGAATTCTTGATGAAGCACTCGAATTAGATGATAAATGGACGATTGGTAGATGGATAGTTGATGGCTTTTGAAGATTCTTTGAAGGATCTGGACTCACCACCTCGAAGAATACTCAATTCCTTCCTTTCACCACTAAGGTTGCCACCCTTAGCTAGAAGAAGGGATATTTGAATCCACAAAGAGCAGCAATGCAGCTTAAGCCTGAATGCAATGCTAGAAAGAACCTGACATGTGTTTGAAAAATTCAATGTGAATGACTTGAATGAATTGAATGAATTACAAGCACCTAGGAGGTATTTATAGTAGAAACCCTTCCTTAGGCGTGTACAACTTGAGATTCTAGCCCGTATTGGCACATCATTCATCCTAATGCTTACATCATAAAAAACAATATACTAAACTATATTACAAATATGAATAACTTGGATTCTCATCAATTCAAAGATTCTTGAACCATGTGAAAGCTCTTGGAATGTAGAATAATCCCTTCTAGGATGACTTCTATGATAGCTTCACGGTCCTTGAATTAAGGAGCAAAAGTATACGTCGCGTGAGTTGATCCCTTCAGTAGAGAGATAAAGAGAGACTTGAACTCTTCTACCTTCTAGGTGAGTATTAGATGTCTCCATGGTTGACCTTGATGCATAAGGCCATCAATTATGCATCATACACCCCGGTTGAAAAAGTTTGTCCTCAAACTTGGAAAACCAACCTTACTTGCCTTCTTTACAAAGACTTTCTTCTTGAAAGCTTTGAAGTCATCGTAGATCCTTTGATGAACTTCTTAAACTTTCTTCCTGCACGCCATAAGACTTGAACTTGCATTTCTCCACCGTGAGCATTACATTCCACGTTGCTTCTCATTATTCTTACCACTTTACCCTTGTCATTTAGTATGAAACAATGTACCTTGATGACTTGGGCTTTTCCTCCTTCAGATTCTTGGCCTTTCGACCAGTGATCCAGTAGATAGCTCTTGGATGCTCATGGAAGATATGCTTCATAGGAAGATTCAAAGGTGGTGGATATGGATCAATCCGTTCTTTCTTCTCCAAATGTGTAAGAATAGGATCCTTATACTCTTCATACCCTTGATTCTCCATCTTCATGATTGACCTGATATGGCGTTTCTCCTCCTTTTTAGAGATGGTGGATCAAGAGGTTCCAAGTGATCCTCTTTTGGTTGATGGTGAGAGTGTAAGTGTTGGCCCTCCATCATGACATGTCTATCATATAACCATGGCCTTCCCAACAAAACATGACAAGTATCCATGGGAACTATATCACACCATAATGAATCTTGATAATTCTTTCCAATTGAAAGACTCACCAAAACTTCGTTGATCCACGGATGCCTGCTGAGCTTAGCCATTGTATTGTGTAGGGTGTGGGATGTGGGCTAATCTCCATTGCAACTTCTTGACCATTGTTGTAGGCGGCATTGGTGCAACTTCCTCCATCTATGATCGAGCATACTCTCCCTTGGATGGTACAAAGGCGAAATATTGCTTCTCTTTGTAGTTGATCCTTTGGCACATTTGTGATATTCAAGGCCCTTTCTACCACAAGTAGTTCTCCTTCATCGGCCTTTCCACATATTCTTCTACATCTTCCTCTTCTTTGGCACCAACTGACTTCCTCTTCTTCCTCATACCAGGCTCTACATATAAAGCACTTTGGTATTCCACGAAGACACTACTCGCTTGTTTGGACACTCAGGCATAATGTCCCACCCTTGGCATCGAAAACACCTTCTTGATGCTATGGGTTTGGTCACTGGTCGTGAGGTCTAGGGATGGATGGGGCTGATTTTGTGGAGTTTTTGTGGGAATGTGTTTAGTGGATGGTGGAGGTTTGGATGGGGCGTAGGGTAGGGCGTTTTTGTGGAGTTTGTGATGCATAATGAGACCAGGAACAATCTCATTACACAAAATCCAAGGATCTTTAAAAGCGAAGATAAGAACCCTCATCTCAAAGTTCGAAGAACGAAAATGGCATAGAAATGGATGAAAAAGGATGGAAAGAACTATGAAAGAAGGTTACGAAGCGAATGAATGGGCGAGCGTTGAATGATGATGGCGAATGGAGTTTGAGCGTGAATGATGAAGAACAAACACTTCTTGATGAATGCTTGATGAATTCTTGTTGAATAGTTGATGAAGAACACGAAATGAATGATAAAATGAATGAGCGATCGATGGATAGTAGATGGCTTTTGAAGACTCTTTGAAGGATCTGGACTCACCACCTCGAGAATACTCCAATTCCTTCCTTTCACCACTAAGGATGCCACCTTAGCTAGAAGAAGGAATATTTGAATCCACAAAGAGAGGCGAAAACACCTAGCACGAATGCTAGAAGAACATCGTGTGTTTGAAAAATTCAATGTGAATGACTTGAATGAATTGAATGAATTACAAGCACCTAGGAGGGTATTTATAGCTCTGACCCACCCCTTAGGCGTCACCTGGCTTCAGAAAAGACCCTTAAGGGCTTACATCATTCATCCTAATGCTTACATCATAAAGAAAACAATATACTAAACTATATTACAAATATGAATAACTCCTTGGATTCTTATCCAAATTCAAGATTCTTGAACCATATGAAAGCTCTTGGAATGTAGAATAATCCCTTCTAGGATGACTTCTATGATAGCTTCACGGTCCTTGAATTAAGGAGCAAAAGTATACGTCAGCGTGAGTTGATCCTTCAGTAGAGATAAAGAGAGACTTGAACTCTTACCATACAGGTGAGTATTAGATGTCTCCATGGTTGACCTTGATGCATAAGGCCATCAATTATGCATCGATTTGGTATTGGCTTGAGACTTCTTTCCCCTTATTTCTCCTTTGTTTTCAACTTTAAGGGACAAGGCTCAATTCATCAAAGTTTTGTATGGTTGTAATTCATGGCGTAATCCCATCATTAAGACCAAAGATAACGTACCAAAGTTTGTGGCTCGTCCTCCTTTAGATCACACCTCAAGTAGATGCTCAAATTCCTTTGTGTACTCCTCCACTTCTTCCTCCACAGACAATCTTTGCGATTTGTAGTAGTTGTCACGTAGGTAGCTAGATGGTAGGAACTTTTCTTGGAGCTTTCTTTTCATCTTATCCACGTCTGCACCTTATCTTTCCCCTTTGCTTGCCTCTTCTTTTGCAAGTTTGTCCACCAAATGCTTGCATGCTTTTGTAACTTTAGGGCAACATACTTGACCTTCTTATCATCTTCCATCTTTGAGATCAAGACCCTTTCCACAGTTTGTATCGATCGAATAAACTTAGGATCAAGATCACCAACAAATTGGGGATCTCACTTTGAAGCCGAACCTTTCCTCCTTTGGGCGTCCATGCCTCTTTCTTGGAACGTCCTTTTCTCCTTCCACTTGATGATTTGCTTGATACTTCCTCAGATTCTCCCTTTCTTGAAGCGCATGTAGTATGCTACTTGTTTGTTGAGATACTTGATTCTTTGTTTCATCTTCTCAGCATCTTAGGGGCGATGGAGAGGACTTTGTAGAGAGCTTGCACTCGCCATTAGAACCTATCTTGATTCACAAAGATCACAAGAAACTCATGGAAGGAAGGTTAGCACGGATGGGGCGTGGGTATGGGGCCATTTGGGTAGGTTGTGTTTGGTTTTGGGTTCTTTGTGGAGCTTGGGGTTCTTTATGAGTTCTTGATGGGTTCTTGATGAGTTCTTGGAAGAACTATCAAGGGGCGTGTGATGTAGGGATGAATGAAATTTTGTGATGGGAAGCGTATGATGGGAAGCGTGTGGGAGAGAAAAGATTGTAAAGATTGTTTGAGAACTAAGAGATTCAAACTCCTTAGCTCGATGCAAATTTGATGCATAATGAGTCGAAGGTTGATCACATTACACAAAGTCTAAGGATCTTTAAGCGAAGATAGGAATCCTCTTTCTCAAAGTTCGAAAGAACCAAAAATGGAATAGAAATGGATGAAAAAGGATGGAAAGAACTATGAAAGATGGTTACCCGATAGATGGAAACAATGAACAAATGAATGATGAATGAGCGAGTGAGCAGATGAATGAGCGTTGAATGATGAATGATGATGGAATGAATGCTTGGGCGTGAATGTTGAAGAACTCACGATTCTTGATGAATGCTTGATGAATTCTTGTTGAATTCTTGATGAACTCGAATTAGATGATAAATGGGCGATTGGTAGATGGATAGTTGATGGCTTTTGAAGATTCTTTGAAGGATCTGGACTCACCACCTCGAGAATACTCCAATTCCTTCCTTTCACCACTAAGGTTGCCACCCTTAGCTAGAAGAAGGGGATATTTGAATCCCACAAAGAGGCGCCTAGCCTGCACAAATGCTAGAAAGAACACAGCGTGTTTGAAAAATTCAATGTGAATGACTTGAATGAATTGAATGAATTACAAGCACCTAGGAGGGTATTTATAGTAGAAACCCTTCCTTAGGCGTGTACAACTTCAATTCTAGCCCATATTGGCTTACATCATTCATCTAATGCTTACATCATAAAGAAAACAATATACTAAACTATATTACAAATATGAATAACTCCTTGGATTCTCATCCAAATTCAAGATTCTTGAACCATATTGATGCATAATGAGACCAGGAACAATCTCATTACACAAAATCTAAGGATCTTTAAGCGAAGATAAGAATCCTCTATCTCAAAGTTCGAAAGAACGAAATGGCATAGAAATGGATGAAAAGAACTATGAAAGAAAGTTGCAAACAATTGGAAACAATGAACAAAAGTTCTTTCCATCCTTTTCATCCATTTCTATTCCATTTTGGTTCTTTGGAACTTTGAAAAGATTCCTATCTTCGCTTTTAAATCATAGACTTTGTGTAATGTGATCAACCTTTGGACTCATTATGCATCAATTTGGTATCGAGCTAAGGAGTTTGAATCTCTTAGTTCTTGAAACAATCTTTTACAATCTTTTCTCTCCCGTTTCCCATCATTCGTTTCCCATCACAAAATTTCATTCATCTCTACATCACCGTCCATGATAGTTCTTCGAGAACTCATCAAGAACCCATCAGAACTCATAAAGAACCTCAGCTCCACAAAGAACCCAAAACCAAACACAAACCTACCCAAATCCATTACCCGTCCCATCCGTGCTAACCTTCCTTCCATGAGTTTCTTGTGATCTTTGTGAATCAAGATGGGTTCTAATGGCAGTGCAAGCTCTCCTACAAAGTCCTCTCCATCGTCCCGAGAAGATGTTGAGAAGATGAAACAAAGAATCAAGTATCTCAACAAACAAGTAGCATACTACATGCGCCTTGAAAGGGAGAATCTTGAGGAAGTATCAAGTAAATCATCAAGTGGAGAAGGAGAAGAGGGCGTTCAAGAAAGAGGCATGGGCGTCGAAGGAGGAAAGGTTAAACTTGAAGTGGAGATCCGAATTTGTTGGTGATCTTGATCGGAAGTTTATTTGGATTGGATACAAACCGTGGAAAGGTCTTTGATCTCAAAGATGTGGAAGATGATAAGAAGGTCAAGTATGTTGCCCTAAAGCTAAAGCATGCAAGCATTTGGTGGACAAACTTGCGAAAGAAGAGACAAGCAAAGGGGAAAGATAAGGTGCGTCGTGGGATAAGATGAAAAGAAAGCTCAGAAAAGTTCCTACCATCTAGCTACCTCGTGACAACTACTACAAATTGCAAGATTGGTTCGGAGGAAGAAGCGTGGAGGAGTACACAAGGAATTTGAGCATCTACTTTGGAGGTGTGATCTAAAGGAGGGCGAGCCACGAGCTTTGATGCGTTATCTTTTTGGTCTTAATGATGGGATTAGGCACGTTGTGGAATTACAACCATACAAAACTTTGGATGAATTGAGCTCCTTGTCCTTAAAGTTGAAAAACAAAGGAGAAATAAGGGAAAGAAGTCTCGAGCGAACTCCAATAGCAGGCCGTCCCGTCAGGAACCCTCCACGAAACACATTCCCAAAACTCCACAAAATCAGCTCCCATCCACTAGACCTCACGACCAAGTGACCAAACCCATAGCATCAAGAAGGTGTTTCGATGCGAAGGTTTGGGACATTATGCCAGTGTCAAACAATGAGTAGTGTCTTTGGTGGAATACGAAGTGCTTTATATGTAGGCGAGTATGAGGAAGAAGAGGAAGTTGGGGTTGGTGCCAAGAAGAGGAAGATGTAGTAGAAGAATATGTGGAAAGGCGGATGAAGGAGAACTACTTGTGGTAGAAAGGGCCTTGAATATCACAAATGTGCGAAGGATCAACTCTGAAGAAGCGATATTTCGCTCGTTGTACCATCAGGAGAGTATGCTCCTTGATCATAGATGGAGGAAGTTGCACCAATCGCCTCTACAACAATGGTCGAAGTTGCAAATGGAGATTAGCCCATCCATCCCACAATACGTCTGATGGCTAAGCCTTGGCGAGGCATCAGTGTGGATCAGCGAGTTTTGGTGAGTCTTTCAATTGGAAAGAATTATCAAGATTCATTATGGTGTGATATAGTTCCATGGATACTTGTCATGTTTTGTTGGGAAGGCCATGGTTATATGATAGACATGTCATACATGATGGGAGGGCGACTTACACTCTCACCATCGACAAAGAGGATCACTTTGGAACCTCTTGATCCACCATCTCGGCAAAAGGAGAAAGCGTCATATTGTGTCAATCATGAAGATGGAGAATCAAGGGTATGAAGAGTATAAGGATCCTATTCTTACACATTTGGAGAAAAGAAAGCGGATCAGTATCCGCCACCTTTTGAATCTTCTATGAGGCGTATCTTCCGTGAGCATCGAGAGCTATCTACTTGGATCACTTGGTTGAAAGGCGAAGAATTCGAAAGGAGGAAAAAGCCCAAGTCATCAAGGTACATTGTTTCATACTAAATGACAAGGGTAAAGTGGTAAGAATAAATGAGAAGCAGCGTGAGCGACCGCGTTCACGGTGGAGAAATCAAGTTCAAGTCTTATGGCGTGCGGGAAGAAAGTTTAAGAAGTTCATCAAAGGGATCTCTGATGACTTCAAAGCTTTCAGAAGAAAGTCTTTGTAAAGAAGGCAAGTAAGGGTTGGTTTTCCAAGTTTGAGGACAAACTTTTCAGCAGGGGGTGTATGATGCATAATTGATGGCCTTATGCATCAAGGTCAACCATGGAGACATCTAATACTCACCTAGAAGGTAGAAGAGTTCAAGTCTCTCTTTTATCTCTCTACTTGGAAGGGATCAACTCATGCGGACGTATACTTTTGCTCCTTAATTCAAGGACCGTGAAGCTATCATAGAAGTCATCCTAGAAGGATTATTCTACATTCAGAGCTTTCACATGGTTCAAGAATCTTTGAATTTGGATGAGAATCCAAGTTATTCATATTTGTAATATAGTTTAGTATATTGTTTTCTTTATGATGTAAGCATTAGGATGAATGATGTAAGCCAATATGGGCTAGAATCTTGAAGTTGTACACGTCTAAGGGGAAGGGTTTCTACTATAAATACCCCTCTGCAGGTGCTTGTAATTCATTGATTCATTCAAGTCATTCACATTGAATTTTCAAACACATGTTGTGTTCTTTCTAGCATTTGTGCTAGGCGTTTCGTCTCTCTTTTGTGGGATTGAAATATCCCTTCTTCTAGCTAAGGGTGGCAACCTTAGTGGTGAAAGGAAGGAATTGGAGTATTCTTGGAGGTGGTGAGTGCTGTATCCTTGAAAGAATCTTGAAAGCCATCAACTATCCATCTACGATCGTCCGTTTATCATCTAATTCGAGTGCTTCATCAAGAATTCAACAAGAATTCATCAAGCATTCATCAAGAATCGTGAGTTCTTGACATTCCGTCAAGCATTCATTCGTCATCATCATTCATCATTCAGCGTTCGTCCATTCGTTCACTCGTTCATTCATCATTCATTTGTTCATTGTTTCCATCTATTGGGTAACCATCTTTCATAGTTCTTTCCATCCTTTTTCATCCATTTCTATTCCATTTTGGTTCTTTGGAACTTTGAGAAGAGGATTCCTATCTTAGCTTTTAAAGATCCTTAGACTTTGTGTAATGTGATCAACCTTTGGACTCATTATGCATCAATTTGGTATCGAGCTAAGGAGTTTGAATCTCTTAGTTCTTGAAACAATCTTTACAATCTTTTCTCTCCGCGTTTCCCATCATCGTTTCCCATCACAAAATTTCATTCATCCCTACATCACCGTCCCCTTGATAGTTCTTCCAGAACTCATCAAGAACCCATCAGAACTCATAAAGAACCCCAGCTCCACAAAGAACCAAAACCAAACACAAACCTACCCAAATCAGTCCCATACCACGTCCCATCCGTGCTAACCTTCCTTCCATGAGTTTCTTGTGATCTTTGTGAATCAAGATAGGTTCTAATGGCGAGTGCAAGCTCTCCTACAAAGTCCTCTCCATCGTCCCGGAAGATGTTGAGAAGATGAAACAAAGAATCAGTATCTCAACAAACAAGTAGCATACTACATGCGCCTTGAAAGGAGAATCTTGAGGAAGTATCAAGTAAATCATCAAGTGGAGAAGGAGAAGAGGGCGTTCAAGAAAGAGGCATGGGCGTCGAAGGAGGAAAGGTTCGGCTTCAAGTGGAGATCCCGAATTTGTTGGTGATCTTGATCAGGAAGTTTATTTGGATTGGATACAAGCCGTGGAAAGGGTCTTTGATCTCAAAGATGTGGAAGATGATAAGAAGGTCAAGTATGTTGCCCTAAAGCTACAAGCATGCAAGCATTTGGTGGACAAACTTGCAAAAGAAGAAGCAAGCAAAGGGGAAAGATAAGGTGCGTCATGGGATAAGATGAAAAGAAAGCTCGAAAAGTTCCTACCATCTAGCTACCTACGTGACAACTACAAATTGCAAAGATTGGTTCGGGGAGGAAGAAGCGTGGAGGAGTACACAAAGGAATTTGAGCATCTACTTTGGAGGTGTGATCTAAAGGAGGGCGAGCCATGAGCTTTGATGCGTTATCTTTTTGGTCTTAATGATGGGATTAGGCACGTTGTGGAATTACAACCATACAAAACTTTGGATGAATTGAGCTCCTTGTCCTTAAAGTTGAAAAACAAAGGAGAAATAAGGGAAAGAAGTCTCGAGCCAATACGAAACTCCTGGCAGCCTACGTCCTCAGGCCCTCCACCATCAGAAACACATTCCCACAAAACTCCACAAAATCAGCTCCCATCCATCCCTAGACCTCACGACCAAGTGACCAAACCCATAGCATCAGAAGGTGTTTCGATGCGAAGGTTGGGACATTATGCCAGTGTCCAAACAATGAGTAGTGTCTTTGGTGGAATACCAAAGTGCTTTATATGTAGGCGGAGTATGAGGAAGAAGAGGAAGTTGGGGTTGGTGCCAAAGAAGAGGAAGATGTAGTAGAAGAATATGTGGAAAGGCGGATGAAGGAGAACTACTTGTGGTAGAAAGGGCCTTGAATATCACAAATGTGCGAAGGATCAACTACTGAGAGAAGCGATATTTCGCTCGTTGTACCATCAAGGAGAGTATGCTCCTTGATCATAGATGGAGGAAGTTGCAATGCGCCTCTACAACAATGGTCGAAGTTGCAAATGGAGATTAGCCCACATCCCACCTACACAATACAATGGCTAAGCCTTGGGCGAGGCATCGCGTGGATCAGCGAGTTTTGGTGAGTCTTTCAATTGGAAAGAATTATCAAGATTCATTATGGTGTGATATAGTTCCATGGATACTTGTCATGTTTTGTTGGGACGGCCATGGTGATATGATGGACAGGTCATACATAAGGGGAGGGCGAACACTTACGCTCTCACATCAAAAGAGGATCACTTTGGAACCTCTTGATCCACCATCTCGGAAAGGAGGAGAAGCGTCATATTGTGTCAATCATGAAGATGGAGAATCAAGGGTATGAAGAGTATAAGGATCCTATTCTTACACATTTGGAGAAGAAAGAAGCGGATCAAGTATCCACCACCTTTTGAATCTTCTATGAAGCATATCTTCCATGAGCATCAGAGCTATCTACTTGGATCACTTGGTTGAAAGGCGAGAATTCGAAAGGAGGAAAAAGCCCAAGTCATCAAGGTACATTGTTTCATACTAAATGACAAGGGTAAAGTGGTAAGAATAAATGAGAAGCAACGTGAGCGACCAGCGTTCACGGTGGAGAAATGCAAGTTCAAGTCTTATGGCGTGCGGGAAGAAAGTTTAAGAAGTTCATCAAAGGGATCTCGATGACTTGAAAGCTTTCAGAAGAAAGTCTTTGTAAAGAAGGCAAGTAAGGGTTGGTTTTCCAAGTTTGAGGACAAACTTTTCAGGGGTGTATGATGCATAATTGATGGCCTTATGCATCAAGGTCGACCATGGAGACATCTAATACTCACCTAGAAGGTAGAAGAGTTCAAGTCTCTCTTTTATCTCTCTACTTGGAAGGATCGACTCATGCGGACGTATACTTTTGCTCCTTAATTCAAGGACAGTGAAGCTATCATAGAAGTCATCCTAGAAGGATTATTCTACATTCAGAGCTTTCGTATGGTTCGAGAATCTTTGAATTTGGATGAGAATCAGGAGTTATTCATATTTGTAATATAGTTTAGTATATTGTTTTCTTTATGATGTAAGCATTAGGATGAATGATGTAAGCCAATATGGGCTAGAATCTTGAAGTTGTACACGTCTAAGGAAGGGTTTCTACTATAAATACCCCTCTAGGTGCTTGTAATTCATTCAATTCATTCAAGTCATTCACATTGAATTTTCAAACACATGTTGTGTTCTTTCTAGCATTTGTGCTAGGCGTTTTAAATCTCTCTTTTGTGGGATTGAAATATCCCTTCTTCTAGCTAAGGGTGGCAACCTTAGTGGTGAAAGGAAGGAATTGGAGTATTCTTGGAGGTGGTGAGTCTGTATCCTTCAAAGAATCTTCAAAAGCCATCAACTATCCATCTACGAATCGTCAGTTTATCATCTAATTCAGTGCTTCATCAAGAATTCAACAAGCATTCATCAAGAATCGTGAGTTCTTCAACATTCCGTCAAGCATTCATTCGTCATCATCATTCATCATTCAGCGTTCGTCCATTCGTTCACTCGTTCATTCATCATTCATTTGTTCATTGTTTCCATCTATTGGGTAACCATCTTTCATAGTTCTTTCCATCCTTTTTCATCCATTTCTATTCCATTTTGGTTCTTTGGAACTTTGAGAAAGAGGATTCTATCTTAAGCTTTTAAAGATCCTTAGACTTTGTGTAATGTGATCAACCTTTGGACTCATTATGCATCAAATTTAGTATCGAGCTAAGGAGTTTGAATCTCTTAGTTCTTGAAACAATCTTTACAATCTTTTCTCTCATGCGTTTCCCATCATCGTTTCCCATCACAAAATTTCATTCATCCCTACATCACGTCCCCCTTGATAGTTCTTCCAGAACTCATCAGAACCCATCAGAACTCATAAAGAACCCCAAGCTCCACAAGAACCAAAACCAAACACAAACCTACGAATCAGTCCCGTACCCGTCCCATCAGTGCTAACCTTCCTTCCATGAGTTTCTTGTGATCTTTGTGAATCAAGATAGGTTCTAATGGCGAGTGCAAGCTCTCTACAAAGTCCTCTCCATCGTCCCGGAAGATGTTGAGAAGATGAAACAAAGAATCAAGTATCTCAACAAACAAGTAGCATACTACATGCGCCTTGAAAGGGAGAATCTTGAGGAAGTATCAAGTAAATCATCAAGTGGAGAAGGAGAAGAGGGCGTTCAAGAAAGGCATGGGCGTCGAAGGAGGAAAGGTTCGGCTTCAAAGTGGAGATCCCGAATTTGTTGGTGATCTTGATCAGGAAGTTTATTTGGATTGGATACAAGCCGTGGAAAGGGTCTTTGATCTCAAAGATGTGGAAGATGATAAGAAGGTCAAGTATGTTGCCCTAAAGCTACAAAAGCATGCAAGCATTTGGTGGACAAACTTGCAAAGAAGAGGCAAGCAAAGGGAAAGATAAGGTGCGTCGTGGGATAAGATGAAAGAAAGCTCGAAAAGTTCCTGCCATCTAGCTACCTCGTGACAACTACTACAAATTGCAAAGATTGGTTCGGGGAGGAAGAAGCGTGGAGGAGTACACAAAGGAATTTGAGCATCTACTTTGGAGGTGTGATCTAAGGAGGGCGAGCCACAAACTTTAGTGCGTTATCTTTTGGTCTTAATGATGGGATTAGGCGCGTTGTGGAATTACAACCATACAAAACTTTGGATGAATTGAGCTCCTTGTCCCTTAAAGTTGAAAAACAGCGGAGAAATAAGGGAAAGAAGTCTCAAGCCAATGCAAACTCCACAGCGCCCGTCAGGCCCTCGTCCACCCTCCACGAAACACATTCCCAAAAACTCCACAAAATCAGCTCCCATCCATCCTAGACCTCACGACCAAGTGACCAAACCCATAGCATCGAAGGTGTTTCGATGCGAGGTTGGGACATTATGCCAGTGTCAAACAAGTGAGTAGTGTCTTTGGTGGAATACGAAAGTGCTTTATATGTAAATGAAGTATGAGGAAGAAGGAAGTTGGGGTTGGTGCCAAAGAAGAGGAAGATGTAGTAGAAGAATATGTGGAAAGGCGGATGAAGGAGAACTACTTGTGGTAGAAAGGGCCTTGAATATCACAAATGTGCGAAGGATCGACTACAAAGAGAAGCAATATTTAGCTCGTTGTACCATCAAGGAGAGTATGCTCCTTGATCATAGATGGAGGAAGTTGCACCAATGCGCCTCTACAACAATGGTCGAAGTTGCAAATGGAGATTAGCCCACATCCCACACCCTACACAATACAATGGCTAAGCCTTGGCGAGGCATCGCGTGGATCAGCGAGTTTTGGTGAGTCTTTCAATTGGAAAGAATTATCAAGATTCATTATGGTGTGATATAGTTCCATGGATACTTGTCATGTTTTGTTGGGAAGGCCATGGTTATATGATAGACATGTCATACATGATGGGAGGGCCAACACTTACGCTCACCATCGACGAAAGAGGATCACTTTGGAACCTCTTGATCCACCATCTCGGCAAAGGAGAAAGCGTCATATTGTGTCAATCATGAAGATGGAGAATCAAGGGTATGAAGAGTATAAGGATCCTATTCTTACACATTTGGAGAAGAAAGCGGATCAAGTATCCACCACCTTTTGAATCTTCTATGAAGCATATCTTCCATGAGCATCCAGAGCTATCTACTTGGATCACTTGGTTGAAAGGCGAGAATTGAAAGGAGGAAAAAGCCCAAGTCATCAAGGTACATTGTTTCATACTAAATGACAAGGGTAAAGTGGTAAGAATAAATGAGAAGCAGCGTGAGCGACCACGTTCACGGTGGAGAAATGCAAGTTCAAGTCTTATGGCGTGCGGGAAGAAAGTTTAAGAAGTTCATCAAAGGGATCTCTGATGACTTCAAAGCTTTGAAGAAAGTCTTTGTAAAGAAGGCAAGTAAGGGTTGGTTTTCCAAGTTTGAGGACAAACTTTTCAGCAGGGTGTATGATGCATAATTGATGGCCTTATGCATCAAGGTCGACCATGGAGACATCTAATACTCACCTAGAAGGTAGAAGAGTTCAAGTCTCTCTTTTATCTCTCTACTTGGAAGGGATCAACTCATGCGGACGTATACTTTTGCTCCTTAATTCAAGGAGTGAAGCTATCATAGAAGTCATCCTAGAAGGGATTATTCTACATTCAAGAGCTTTCATATGGTTCAAGAATCTTTGAATTTGGATGAGAATCGAAGGAGTTATTCATATTTGTAATATAGTTTAGTATATTGTTTTCTTTATGATGTAAGCATTAGGATGAATGATGTAAGCCAATATGGGCTAGAATCTTGAAGTTGTACACGTCTAAGGGAAGGGTTTCTACTATAAATACCCCCTCTAGGTGCTTGTAATTCATTCAATTCATTCAAGTCATTCACATTGAATTTTCAAACACGTGTTGTGTTCTTTCTAGCATTTGTGCTAGGCGTTTTAAATCTCTCTTTTGTGGGATTGAAATATCCCTTCTTCTAGCTAAGGGTGGCAACCTTAGTGGTGAAAGGAAGGAATTGGAGTATTCTTGGAGGTGGTGAGTCTGTATCCTTGAAAGAATCTTGAAAGCCATCAACTATCCATCTACGAATCGTCCATTTATCATCTAATTCGAGTGCTTCATCAAGAATTCAACAAGAATTCATCAAGCATTCATCGAGAATCGTGAGTTCTTGAACATTCCGTCAAGCATTCATTCGTCATCATCATTCATCATTCAGCGTTCGTCCATTCGTTCACTCGTTCATTCATCATTCATTTGTTCATTGTTTCCATCTATTGGGTAACCATCTTTCATAGTTCTTTCCATCCTTTTCATCCATTTCTATTCCATTTTGGTTCTTTGGAACTTTGAAAGAGGATTCCTATCTTAGCTTTTAAAGATCCTTAGACTTTGTGTAATGTGATCAACCTTTGGACTCATTATGCATCAAATTTAGTATCGAGCTAAGGAGTTTGAATCTCTTAGTTCTTGAAACAATCTTTACAATCTTTTCTCTCCTTGCGTTTCCCATCATCGTTTCCCATCACAAAATTTCATTCATCCCTACATCACCGTCCCTTGATAGTTCTTCGAGAACTCATCAAGAACCCATCAGAACTCATAAAGAACCCCAAGCTCCACAAAGAACCCAAAACCAAACACAAACCTACCCAAATCAGTCCCATACCACGTCCCATCGTGCTAACCTTCCTTCCATGAGTTTCTTGTGATCTTTGTGAATCAAGATGGGTTCTAATGGCGAGTGCAAGCTCTCCTACAAAGTCCTCTCCATCGTCCCGGAAGATGTTGAGAAGATGAAACAAAGAATCAAGTATCTCAACAAACAAGTAGCATACTACATGCCTTGAAAGGAGAATCTTGAGGAAGTATCAAGTAAATCATCAAGTGGAGAAGGAGAAGAGGGCGTTCCAAGAAAGAGGCATGGGCGTCGAAAGGAGGAAAGGTTCGGCTTCAAGTGGAGATCCCGAATTTGTTGGTGATCTTGATCAGGAAGTTTATTTGGATTGGATACAAGCCGTGGAAAGGGTCTTTGATCTCAAAGATGTGGAAGATGATAAGAAGGTCAAGTATGTTGCCCTAAAGCTACAAGCATGCAAGCATTTGGTGGACAAACTTGCAAAAGAAGAGACAAAGGGAAAGATAAGGTGCGTGCGTGGGATAAGATGAAAAGAAAGCTCGAAAAGTTCCTACCATCTAGCTACCTACGTGACAACTACTACAAATTGCAAAGATTGGTTCGAGGAAGAAGCGTGGAGAGTACACAAAGGAATTTGAGCATCTACTTTGGAGGTGTGATCTAAAGGAGGGCGAGCCACAAACTTTGAGTGCGTTATCTTTTTGGTCTTAATGATGGGATTAGGCACGTTGTGGAATTACAACCATACAAAACTTTGGATGAATTGAGCTCCTTGTCCCTTAAAGTTGAAAAACAAAGGAGAAATAAGGGAAAGAAGTCTCAAGCCAATACAAACTCCACAAACGCCCCCTACGTCCCATCAGACCCTCCACCATCCACGAAACACATTCCCACAAAACTCCACAAAATCAGCTCCCATCCATCCCTAGACCTCACGACCAAGTGACCAAACCCATAGCATCAAGAAGGTGTTTCGATGCGAAGGGTTGGGACATTATGTAGTGTCAAACAAGTGAGTAGTGTCTTTGGTGGAATACCAAAGTGCTTTATATGTAAATGGAGTATGAGGAAGAAGAGGAAGTTGGGGTTGGTGCGAAAGAAGAGGAAGATGTAGTAGAAGAATATGTGGAAGGCGGATGAAGGAGAACTACTTGTGGTAGAAAGGGCCTTGAATATCACAAATGTGCGAAAGGATCAACTACAAGAGAAGCGATATTTCGCTCGTTGTACCATCGAGGAGAGTATGCTCCTTGATCATAGATGGAGGAAGTTGCACCAATGCGCCTCTACAACAATGGTCGAAGTTGCAAATGGAGATTAGCCCACATCCCACCCTACACAATCTGATGGCTAAGCCTTGGGCGAGGCATCCGTGTGGATCAGCGAGTTTTGGTGAGTCTTTCAATTGGAAAGAATTATCAAGATTCATTATGGTGTGATATAGTTCCATGGATACTTGTCATGTTTTGTTGGGAAGGCCATGGTTATATGATAGACATGTCATACATGATGGGAGGGCCAACACTTACACTCTCACCATCGACGAAAGAGGATCACTTTGGAACCTCTTGATCCACCATCTCGGCAAAAAGGAGGAGAAGCGTCATATTGTGTCAATCATGAAGATGGAGAATCAAGGGTATGAAGAGTATAAGGATCCTATTCTTACACATTTGGAGAAGAAGAAAGCGGATCAGTATCCACCACCTTTTGAATCTTCTATGAAGCATATCTTCCATGAGCATCCAGAGCTATCTACTTGGATCACTTGGTTGAAAGGCGAAGAATTCGAAAGGAGGAAAAAGCCCGAGTCATCAAGGTACATTGTTTCATACTAAATGACAAAGGGTAAAGTGGTAAGAATAAATGAGAAGCAGCGTGAGCGACCAGCGTTCACGGTGGAGAAATGCAAGTTCAAGTCTTATGGCGTGCGAGGAAGAAAGTTTAAGAAGTTCATCAAAGGGATCTCGATGACTTGAAGCTTTCGAAGAAAGTCTTTGTAAAGAAGGCAAGTAAGGGTTGGTTTTCCAAGTTTGAGGACAAACTTTTCAGCAGGGTGTATGATGCATAATTGATGGCCTTATGCATCAAGGTCGACCATGGAGACATCTAATACTCACCTAGAAGGTAGAAGAGTTCAAGTCTCTCTTTTATCTCTCTACTTGGAAGGGATCAACTCATGCGGACGTATACTTTTGCTCCTTAATTCAAGGACAGTGAAGCTATCATAGAAGTCATACTAGAAGGGATTATTCTACATTCGAGCTTTCATATGGTTCGAGAATCTTTGAATTTGGATGAGAATCAAGGAGTTATTCATATTTGTAATATAGTTTAGTATATTGTTTTCTTTATGATGTAAGCATTAGGATGAATGATGTAAGCCAATATGGGCTAGAATCTTGAAGTTGTACGTCTAAGGGAAGGGTTTCTACTATAAATACCCCTCCTAGGTGCTTGTAATTCATTCAATTCATTCAAGTCATTCACATTGAATTTTTGAAACATGTTGTGTTCTTTCTAGCATTTGTGCTAGGCGTTTCGTCTCTCTTTTGTGGGATTGAAATATCCCTTCTTCTAGCTAAGGGTGGCAACCTTAGTGGTGAAAGGAAGGAATTGGAGTATTCTTGGAGGTGGTGAGTCTGTATCCTTGAAAGAATCTTGAAAGCCATCGACTATCCATCTACGATCGTCAGTTTATCATCTAATTCGAGTGCTTCATCAAAATTCAAGAATTCATCAAGCATTCATCAAGAATCGTGAGTTCTTCAACATTCACGTCAAGCATTCATTCGTCATCATCATTCATCATTCAGCGTTCGTCCATTCGTTCACTCGTTCATTCATCATTCATTTGTTCATTGTTTCCATCTATTGGGTAACCATCTTTCATAGTTCTTTCCATCCTTTTTCATCCATTTCTATTCCATTTTTGGTTCTTTGGAACTTTGAAGAGGATTCCTATCTTAGCTTTTAAAGATCCTTAGACTTTGTGTAATGTGATCAACCTTTGGACTCATTATGCATCAAATTTAGTATCGAGCTAAGGAGTTTGAATCTCTTAGTTCTTGAAACAATCTTTACAATCTTTTCTCTCCGCGTTTCCCATCATCGTTTCCCATCACAAAATTTCATTCATCCCTACATCACCGTCCCCTTGATAGTTCTTCGAGAACTCATCAAGAACCCATCAGAACTCATAAAGAACCCCAAGCTCCACAAAGAACCCAAAAACCAAACACAAACCTACCCAATCAGTCCCGTACCCACGTCCATCCGTGCTAACCTTCCTTCCATGAGTTTCTTGTGATCTTTGTGAATCAAGATAGGTTCTAATGGCGAGTGCAAGCTCTCCTACAAAGTCCTCTCCATCGTCCCGGAAGATGTTGAGAAGATGAAACAAAGAATCAAGTATCTCAACAAACAAGTAGCATACTACATGCGCCTTGAAAGGAGAATCTTGAGGAAGTATCAAGTAAATCATCAAGTGGAGAAGGAGAAGAGGGCGTTCAAGAAAGAGGCATGGGCGTCGAAAGGAGGAAAGGTTCGGCTTCAAGTGGAGATCCCGAATTTGTTGGTGATCTTGATCGGAAGTTTATTTGGATTGGATACAAGCCGTGGAAAGGGTCTTTGATCTCAAAGATGTGGAAGATGATAAGAAGGTCAAGTATGTTGCCCTAAAGCTACAAAGCATGCAAGCATTTGGTGGACAAACTTGCAAAGAAGAGGCAAGCAAAGGGAAAGATAAGGTGCGTCGTGGGATAAGATGAAAAGAAAGCTCGAAAAGTTCCTACCATCTAGCTACCTCGTGACAACTACTACAAATTGCAAAGATTGGTTGGGGAGGAAGAAGCGTGGAGGAGTACACAAAGGAATTTGAGCATCTACTTTGGAGGTGTGATCTAAAGGAGGGCGAGCCACAAACTTTGAGTGCGTTATCTTTTTGGTCTTAATGATGGGATTAGGCACGTTGTTGAATTACAACCATACAAAACTTTGGATGAATTGAGCTCCTTGTCCCTTAAAGTTGAAAAACAAAGGAGAAATAAGGGAAAGAAGTCTCGAGCCAATACGAACTCCACAGCGCCCGCCTCGTCATCAGACCCTCCACCATCCGAAACACATTCCCACAAAACTCCACAAAATCAGCTCCCATCCATCCCTAGACCTCACGACCAAGTGACCAAACCCATAGCATCAGAAGGTGTTTCGATGCGAGGTTGGGACATTATGTTCAGTGTCAAACAATGAGTAGTGTCTTTGGTGGAATACCAAAGTGCTTTATATGTAAATGGAGTATGAGGAAGAAGAGGAAGTTGGGGTTGGTGCGAAAGAAGAGGAAGATGTAGTAGAAGAATATGTGGAAAGGCGGATGAAGGAGAACTACTTGTGGTAGAAAGGGCCTTGAATATCACAAATGTGCGAAGGATCGACTCTGAAGAAAGCGATATTTCGCTCGTTGTACCATCAGGAGAGTATGCTCCTTGATCGTAGATGGAGGAAGTTGCACCAATCGCCTCTGACAATGGTCGAAGTTGCAAATGGAGATTAGCCCACATCCCACACCTACACAATCTGATGGCTAAGCCTTGGCGAGGCATCGTGTGGATCAGCGAGTTTTGGTGAGTCTTTCAATTGGAAAGAATTATCAAGATTCATTATGGTGTGATATAGTTCCATGGATACTTGTCATGTTTTGTTGGGAAGGCCATGGTTATATGATAGACATGTCATACATGATGGGAGGGCGACACTTACGCTCTGCATCGACGAAAGAGGATCACTTTGGAACCTCTTGATCCACCATCTCGGCAAGGAGGAGAAGCGTCATATTGTGTCAATCATGAAGATGGAGAATCAAGGGTATGAAGAGTATAAGGATCCTATTCTTACACATTTGGAGAAGAAGAAAGCGGATCAGTATCCACCACCTTTTGAATCTTCTATGAAGCGTATCTTCGTGAGCATCGAGAGCTATCTACTTGGATCACTTGGTTGAAAGGCGAGAATTGAAAGGAGGAAAAAGCCAGTCATCAAGGTACATTGTTTCATACTAAATGACAAGGGTAAAGTGGTAAGAATAAATGAGAAGCAGCGTGAGCGACCGCGTTCACGGTGGAGAAATCTGAAGTTGAAGTCTTATGGCGTGCGGGAAGAAAGTTTAAGAAGTTCATCAAAGGGATCTCGATGACTTGAAAGCTTTGAAGAAAGTCTTTGTAAAGAAGGCAAGTAAGGGTTGGTTTTCCAAGTTTGAGGACAAAGTTTTTCAACTGGGGGTGTATGATGCATAATTGATGGCCTTATGCATCAAGGTCAACCATGGAGACATCTAATACTCACCTAGTAGGTAGAAGAGTTCAAGTCTCTCTTGTATCTCTCTACTTGGAAGGGATCAACTCATGCGGACGTATACTTTTGCTCCTTAATTCAAGGGACAGTGAAGCTATCATAGAAGTCATCCTAGAAGGGATTATTCTACATTCAAGAGCTTTCATATGGTTCGAGAATCTTTGAATTTGGATGAGAATCAAGGAGTTATTCATATTTGTAATACAGTTTAGTATATTGTTTTCTTTATGATGTAAGCATTAGGATGAATGATGTAAGCCAATATGGGCTAGAATCTTGAAGTTGTACACGTCTACGGGGAAGGGTTTCTACTATAAATACCCCCTCCTAGGTGCTTGTAATTCATTGATTCATTGAAGTCATTCACATTGAATTTTTCAAACACGTTGTGTTCTTTCTAGCATTTGTGCTAGGCGTTTTAAATCTCTCTTTTGTGGGATTGAAATATCCCTTCTTCTAGCTAAGGGTGGCAACCTTAGTGGTGAAAGGAAGGAATTGGAGTATTCTTGGAGGTGGTGAGTCTGTATCCTTGAAAGAATCTTGAAAGCCATCGACTATCCATCTACGATCGTCCATTTATCATCTAATTCGAGTGCTTCATCAAGAATTCAACAAGAATTCATCAAGCATTCATCAAGAATCGTGAGTTCTTCAACATTCACGTCGAGCATTCATTCGTCATCATCATTCATCATTGGCGTTCGTCCATTCGTTCACTCGTTCATTCATCATTCATTTGTTCATTGTTTCCATCTATTGGGTAACCATCTTTCATAGTTCTTTCCATCCTTTTTCATCCATTTCTATTCCATTTTGGTTCTTTGGAACTTTGAGAAGAGGATTCTATCTTAGCTTTTAAAGATCCTTAGACTTTGTGTAATGTGATCGACCTTTGGACTCATTATGCATCAATTTAGTATCGAGCTAAGGAGTTTGAATCTCTTAGTTCTTGAAACAATCTTTACAATCTTTTCTCTCCTGCGTTTCCCATCATCGTTTCCCATCACAAAATTTCATTCATCTCTACATCACGTCCCTTGATAGTTCTTCGAGAACTCATCAAGAACCCATCAGAACTCATAAAGAACCCCAAGCTCCATGAGAACCCAAAACCAAACACAAACCTACGAATCAGTCCCGTACCACGTCCCATCAGTGCTAACCTTCCTTCCATGAGTTTCTTGTGATCTTTGTGAATCAAGATGGGTTCTAATGGCGAGTGCAAGCTCTCCTACAAAGTCCTCTCCATCGTCCCGGAAGATGTTGAGAAGATGAAACAAAGAATCAGTATCTCGACAAACAAGTAGCATACTACATGCGCCTTGAAAGGAGAATCTTGAGGAAGTATCAAGTAAATCATCAAGTGGAGAAGGAGAAGAGGGCGTTCGAAAGAGGCATGGGCGTCGAAGGAGGAAGGTTCGGCTTGAAGTGGAGATCCGAATTTGTTGGTGATCTTGATCAGGAAGTTTATTTGGATTGGATACAAGCCGTGGAAAGGGTCTTTGATCTCAAGATGTGGAAGATGATAAGAAGGTCAAGTATGTTGCCCTAAAGCTACGAAAGCATGCAAGCATTTGGTGGACAAACTTGCAAAAGAAGAAGCAAAGGGAAAGATAAGGTGCGTCGTGGGATAAGATGAAAGAAAGCTCGAAAAGTTCCTACCATCTAGCTACCTACGTGACAACTACTACAAATTGCAAAGATTGGTTCGGGGAGGAAGAAGCGTGGAGGAGTACACAAAGGAATTTGAGCATCTACTTTGGAGGTGTGATCTAAAGGAGGGCGAGCCACAAACTTTGATGCGTTATCTTTTTGGTCTTAATGATGGGATTAGGCACGTTGTGGAATTCTGACCATACAAAACTTTGGATGAATTGAGCTCCTTGTCCTTAAAGTTGAAAAACAAAGGAGAAATAAGGGAAAGAAGTCTCAAGCCAATACGAACTCCATGGCAGCGCCTACGTCGTCAGACCCTCCACCATCCGAAACACATTCCCACAAAAACTCCACAAAATCAGCTCCATCCATCCCTAGACCTCACGACCAAGTGACCAAACCCATAGCATCGAAGGTGTTTCGATGCGAGGTTGGGACATTATGCCAGTGTCGAACAAGTGAGTAGTGTCTTTGGTGGAATACGAAAGTGCTTTATATGTAAATGGGAGTATGAGGAAGAAGAGGAAGTTGGGGTTGGTGCGAAGAAGAGGAAGATGTAGTAGAAGAATATGTGGAAAGGCGGATGAAGGAGAACTACTTGTGGTAGAAAGGGCCTTGAATATCACAAATGTGCGAAGGATCAACTCTGAAGAGAAGCGATATTTCGCTCGTTGTACCATCGAGGAGAGTATGCTCCTTGATCGTAGATGGAGGAAGTTGCACCAATCGCCTCTACAACAATGGTCGAAGTTGCAAATGGAGATTAGCCCATCCACACCTACGTCTGATACAATGGCTAAGCCTTGGGCGAGGCATCAGTGTGGATCAGCGAGTTTTGGTGAGTCTTTCAATTGGAAAGAATTATCAAGATTCATTATGGTGTGATATAGTTCCATGGATACTTGTCATGTTTTGTTGGGAAGGCCATGGTTATATGATAGACATGTCATACATGATGGGAGGGCGACACTTACGCTCTCACCATGACGAAAGAGGATCACTTTGGAACCTCTTGATCCACCATCTCGGCAAAGGAGGAGAAGCGTCATATTGTGTCAATCATGAAGATGGAGAATCAAGGGTATGAAGAGTATAAGGATCCTATTCTTACACATTTGGAGAAGAAAAGCGGATCAGTATCCACCACCTTTTGAATCTTCTATGAAGCGTATCTTCCATGAGCATCAGAGCTATCTACTTGGATCACTTGGTTGAAAGGCGAGAATTCGAAAGGAGGAAAAAGCCAGTCATCAAGGTACATTGTTTCATACTAAATGACAAGGGTAAAGTGGTAAGAATAAATGAGAAGCAGCGTGAGCGACCAGCGTTCACGGTGGAGAAATCTGTTCAAGTCTTATGGCGTGCGGGGAAGAAAGTTTAAGAAGTTCATCAAAGGATCTCGATGACTTGAAAGCTTTGAAGAAAGTCTTTGTAAAGAAGGCAAGTAAGGGTTGGTTTTCCAAGTTTGAGGACAAACTTTTTCAGCAGGGGTGTATGATGCATAATTGATGGCCTTATGCATCAAGGTCGACCATGGAGACATCTAATACTCACCTAGAAGGTAGAAGAGTTCAAGTCTCTCTTTTATCTCTACTTGGAAGGATCGACTCATGCGGACGTATACTTTTGCTCCTTAATTCAAGGGCCAGTGAAGCTATCATAGAAGTCATCCTAGAAGGGATTATTCTACATTCCAGAGCTTTCGTATGGTTCGAATCTTTGAATTTGGATGAGAATCGAGGAGTTATTCATATTTGTAATATAGTTTAGTATATTGTTTTCTTTATGATGTAAGCATTAGGATGAATGATGTAAGCCAATATGGGCTAGAATCTTGAAGTTGTACGTCTAAGGGGAAGGGTTTCTACTATAAATACCCCTCACAGGTGCTTGTAATTCATTCAATTCATTGAAGTCATTCACATTGAATTTTTGAAACATATGTTGTGTTCTTTCTAGCATTTGTGCTAGGCGTTTTAAATCTCTCTTTTGTGGGATTGAAATATCCTTCTTCTAGCTAAGGGTGGCAACCTTAGTGGTGAAAGGAAGGAATTGGAGTATTCTTGGAGGTGGTGAGTCTGTATCCTTGAAAGAATCTTGAAAGCCATCGACTATCCATCTACGATCGTCAGTTTATCATCTAATTAGTGCTTCATCAAGAATTCAACAAGAATTCATCAAGCATTCATCGAGAATCGTGAGTTCTTGACATTCCGTCGAAGCATTCATTCGTCATCATCATTCATCATTCAGCGTTCGTCCATTCGTTCACTCGTTCATTCATCATTCATTTGTTCATTGTTTCCATCTATTGGGTAACCATCTTTCGTAGTTCTTTCCATCCTTTTCATCCATTTCTATTCCATTTTTGGTTCTTTGGAACTTTGAGAAGAGGATTCCTATCTTAGCTTTTAAAGATCCTTAGACTTTGTGTAATGTGATCGACCTTTGGACTCATTATGCATCAATTTAGTATCGAGCTAAGGAGTTTGAATCTCTTAGTTCTTGAAACAATCTTTACAATCTTTTCTCTCGCGTTTCCCATCATCGTTTCCCATCACAAAATTTCATTCATCTCTACATCACCGTCCCTTGATAGTTCTTCGAGAACTCATCAGAACCCATCAGAACTCATAAAGAACCCCAAGCTCCACAAGAACCGAAAACCAAACACAAACCTACCCAAATCAGTCCCATACCCGTCCCATCAGTGCTAACCTTCCTTCCATGAGTTTCTTGTGATCTTTGTGAATCAAGATGGGTTCTAATGGCGAGTGCAAGCTCTCCTACAAAGTCCTCTCCATCGTCCCGGAAGATGTTGAGAAGATGAAACAAAGAATCAGTATCTCAACAAACAGTAGCATACTACATGCGCCTTGAAAGGGAGAATCTTGAGGAAGTATCAAGTAAATCATCAAGTGGAGAAGGAGAGGGCGTTCGAAAGAGGCATGGGCGTCGAAGGAGGAAAGGTTCGGCTTGAAGTGGAGATCCCGAATTTGTTGGTGATCTTGATCAGGAAGTTTATTTGGATTGGATACAAGCCAGTGGAAAGGGTCTTTGATCTCAAAGATGTGGAAGATGATAAGAAGGTCAAGTATGTTGCCCTAAAGCTACGAAAGCATGCAAGCATTTGGTGGACAAACTTGCGAAAGAAGAGAAGCAAAGGGAAAGATAAGGTGCGTCGTGGGATAAGATGAAAAGAAAGCTCGAAAAGTTCCTACCATCTAGCTACCTACGTGACAACTACTACAAATTGCAAAGATTGGTTCGGGGAGGAAGAAGCGTGGAGGAGTACACAAAGGAATTTGAGCATCTACTTTGGAGGTGTGATCTAAAGGAGGGCGAGCCACAAACTTTGATGCGTTATCTTTTTGGTCTTAATGATGGGATTAGGCACGTTGTGGAATTACAACCATACAAAACTTTGGATGAATTGAGCTCCTTGTCCCTTAAAGTTGAAAAACAAAGGAGAAATAAGGGAAAGAAGTCTCAGCCGATACGAACTCCTGGCAGCCCCTCGTCCGTCAGACCCTCCACCATCCGAAACACATTCCCACAAAAACTCCACAAAATCAGCTCCCATCCATCCCTAGACCTCACGACCAAGTGACCAAACCCATAGCATCAAGAAGGTGTTTCGATGCGAGGTTGGGACATTATGCCAGTGTCGAACAATGAGTAGTGTCTTTGGTGGAATACGAAAGTGCTTTATATGTAGGGAGTATGAGGAAGAAGAGGAAGTTGGGGTTGGTGCGAAAGAAGAGGAAGATGTAGTAGAAGAATATGTGGAAAGGCGGATGAAGGAGAACTACTTGTGGTAGAAAGGGCCTTGAATATCACAAATGTGCGAAGGATCGACTCTGAGAAAGCGATATTTCGCTCGTTGTACCATCGAGGAGAGTATGCTCCTTGATCATAGATGGAGGAAGTTGCACCAATCGCCTCTACAACAATGGTCGAAGTTGCGAATGGAGATTAGCCCACATCCACCCTACACAATCTGATGGCTAAGCCTTGGGCGAGGCATCAGTGTGGATCAGCGAGTTTTGGTGAGTCTTTGATTGGAAAGAATTATCAAGATTCATTATGGTGTGATATAGTTCCATGGATACTTGTCATGTTTTGTTGGGAAGGCCATGGTTATATGATAGACATGTAATACATGATGGGAGGGCGACACTTACGCTCTCACCATCGACCAAAGAGGATCACTTTGGAACCTCTTGATCCACCATCTCGGCAAAGGAGGAGAAAGCGTCATATTGTGTCAATCATGAAGATGGAGAATCGAGGGTATGAAGAGTATAAGGATCCTATTCTTACACATTTGGAGAAGAAAGCGGATCAGTATCCACCTTTTGAATCTTCTATGAAGCATATCTTCCATGAGCATCCAGAGCTATCTACTTGGATCACTTGGTTGAAAGGCGAGAATTGAAAGGAGGAAAAAGCCCAGTCATCAAGGTACATTGTTTCATACTAAATGACAAGGGTAAAGTGGTAAGAATAAATGAGAAGCAGCGTGAGCGACCCGTTCACGGTGGAGAAATCAAGTTGAAGTCTTATGGCGTGCGGGAAGAAAGTTTAAGAAGTTCATCAAAGGGATCTCGATGACTTGAAGCTTTGAAGAAAGTCTTTGTAAAGAAGGCAAGTAAGGGTTGGTTTTCCAAGTTTGAGGACAAACTTTTTCAAGGGGTGTATGATGCATAATTGATGGCCTTATGCATCAAGGTCGACCATGGAGACATCTAATACTCACCTAGAAGGTAGAAGAGTTCAAGTCTCTCTTTTATCTCTCTACTTGGAAGGGATCGACTCATGCGGACGTATACTTTTGCTCCTTAATTCAAGGACAGTGAAGCTATCATAGAAGTCATCCTAGAAGGATTATTCTACATTCAAGAGCTTTCGTATGGTTCGAGAATCTTTGAATTTGGATGAGAATCAAGGAGTTATTCATATTTGTAATATAGTTTAGTATATTGTTTTCTTTATGATGTAAGCATTAGGATGAATGATGTAAGCCAATATGGGCTAGAATCTTGAAGTTGTACGTCTAAGGGAAGGGTTTCTACTATAAATACCCCTCTAGGTGCTTGTAATTCATTGAATTCATTGAGTCATTCACATTGAATTTTTCAAACACGTTGTGTTCTTTCTAGCATTTGTGCTAGGCGTTTTAAATCTCTCTTTTGTGGGATTGAAATATCCCTTCTTCTAGCTAAGGGTGGCAACCTTAGTGGTGAAAGGAAGGAATTGGAGTATTCTTGGAGGTGGTGAGTCTGTATCCTTGAAGAATCTTGAAAGCCATCGACTATCCATCTACGATCGTCCGTTTATCATCTAATTCGAGTGCTTCATCAAGAATTCAACAAGAATTCATCAAGCATTCATCGAGAATCGTGAGTTCTTGAACATTCACGTCAAGCATTCATTCGTCATCATCATTCATCATTCAGCGTTCGTCCATTCGTTCACTCGTTCATTCATCATTCATTTGTTCATTGTTTCCATCTATTGGGTAACCATCTTTCATAGTTCTTTCCATCCTTTTTCATCCATTTCTATTCCATTTTGGTTCTTTGGAACTTTGAGAAGAGGATTCTATCTTAGCTTTTAAAGATCCTTAGACTTTGTGTAATGTGATCGACCTTTGGACTCATTATGCATCAAATTTAGTATCGAGCTAAGGAGTTTGAATCTCTTAGTTCTTGAAACAATCTTTACAATCTTTTCTCTCCCGCGTTTCCCATCATCGTTTCCCATCACAAAATTTCATTCATCTCTACATCGCGTCCCTTGATAGTTCTTCGAGAACTCATCAAGAACCATCAGAACTCATAAGAACCCCAAGCTCCACAAGAACCCAAAACCAAACACAAACCTACCCAATCAGTCCCATACCCGTCCCATCCGTGCTAACCTTCCTTCCATGAGTTTCTTGTGATCTTTGTGAATCAAGATAGGTTCTAATGGCGAGTGCAAGCTCTCCTACAAAGTCCTCTCCATCGTCCCGGAAGATGTTGAGAAGATGAAACAAAGAATCAAGTATCTCAACAACAAGTAGCATACTACATGCGCCTTGAAAGGAGAATCTTGAGGAAGTATCAAGTAAATCATCAAGTGGAGAAGGAGAGAGGGCGTTCAAGAAGAGGCATGGGCGTCGAAGGAGGAAAGGTTAAACGAAGTGGAGATCCGAATTTGTTGGTGATCTTGATCAGGAAGTTTATTTGGATTGGATACAAGCCGTGGAAAGGGTCTTTGATCTCAAAGATGTGGAAGATGATAAGAAGGTCAAGTATGTTGCCCTAAAGCTACAAAGCATGCAAGCATTTGGTGGACAAACTTGCAAAAGAAGAAGCAAGCAAAGGGAAAGATAAGGTGCGTCGTGGGATAAGATGAAAAGAAAGCTCGAAAAGTTCCTACCATCTAGCTACCTCGTGACAACTACTACAAATTGCAAAGATTGGTTCGGGGAGGAAGAAGCGTGGAGGAGTACACAAAGGAATTTGAGCATCTACTTTGGAGGTGTGATCTAAAGGAGGGCGAGCCATGAGCTTTGAGTGCGTTATCTTTTTGGTCTTAATGATGGGATTAGGCGCGTTGTGGAATTACAACCATACAAAACTTTGGATGAATTGAGCTCCTTGTCCCTTAAAGTTGAAAAACAAAGGAGAAATAAGGGAAAGAAGTCTCGAAGCGATACGAACTCCACAGCGCCCTCGTCCCATCAGACCCTCCACCATCCACGAAACACATTCCCAAAACTCCACAAAATCAGCTCCCATCCATCCCTAGACCTCACGACCAAGTGACCAAACCCATAGCATCAAGAAGGTGTTTCGATGCGAGGGTTGGGACATTATGCTTAGTGTCGAACAATGAGTAGTGTCTTTGGTGGAATACCAAAGTGCTTTATATGTAGGCGAGTATGAGGAAGAAGAGGAAGTTGGGGTTGGTGCCAAAGAAGAGGAAGATGTAGTAGAAGAATATGTGGAAGGCGGATGAAGGAGAACTACTTGTGGTAGAAAGGGCCTTGAATATCACAAATGTGCGAAGGATCGACTCAAAGAGAAGCGATATTTCGCTCGTTGTACCATCGAGGAGAGTATGCTCCTTGATCATAGATGGAGGAAGTTGCACCAATGCGCCTCTACAACAATGGTCGAAGTTGCAAATGGAGATTAGCCCACATCCCACACCTACACGATACAATGGCTAAGCCTTGGCGAGGCATCAGTGTGGATCAGCGAGTTTTGGTGAGTCTTTGATTGGAAAGAATTATCAAGATTCATTATGGTGTGATATAGTTCCCATGGATACTTGTCATGTTTTGTTGGGAAGGCCATGGTTATATGATAGACATGTCATACATGATGGGAGGGCGACACTTACGCTCTCACCATCGACCAAAGAGGATCACTTTGGAACCTCTTGATCCACCATCTCGGCAAAGGAGGAGAAGCGTCATATTGTGTCAATCATGAAGATGGAGAATCGAGGGTATGAAGAGTATAAGGATCCTATTCTTACACATTTGGAGAAGAAAGCGGATCAGTATCCACCACCTTTTGAATCTTCTATGAAGCATATCTTCCATGAGCATCGAGCTATCTACTTGGATCACTTGGTTGAAAGGCGAAGAATTGAAAGGAGGAAAAAGCCCAGTCATCAAGGTACATTGTTTCATACTAAATGACAAGGGTAAAGTGGTAAGAATAAATGAGAAGCAGCGTGAGCGACCAGCGTTCACGGTGGAGAAATGCAAGTTCAAGTCTTATGGCGTGCGAGGAAGAAAGTTTAAGAAGTTCATCAAAGGGATCTCGATGACTTGAAGCTTTCAGAAGAAAGTCTTTGTAAAGAAGGCAAGTAAGGGTTGGTTTTCCAAGTTTGAGGACAAACTTTTCAGCAGGGTGTATGATGCATAATTGATGGCCTTATGCATCAAGGTCGACCATGGAGACATCTAATACTCACCTAGAAGGTAGAAGAGTTCAAGTCTCTCTTTTATCTCTCTACTTGGAAGGGATCGACTCATGCGGACGTATACTTTTGCTCCTTAATTCAAGGCCAGTGAAGCTATCATAGAAGTCATCCTAGAAGGGATTATTCTACATTCAAGAGCTTTCATATGGTTGAAGAATCTTTGAATTTGGATGAGAATCAGGAGTTATTCATATTTGTAATATAGTTTAGTATATTGTTTTCTTTATGATGTAAGCATTAGGATGAATGATGTAAGCCAATATGGGCTAGAATCTTGAAGTTGTACACGTCTAAGGGAAGGGTTTCTACTATAAATACCCCCTCCTAGGTGCTTGTAATTCATTCAATTCATTGAAGTCATTCACATTGAATTTTCAAACATATGTTGTGTTCTTTCTAGCATTTGTGCTAGGCGTTTTAAATCTCTCTTTTGTGGGATTGAAATATCCCTTCTTCTAGCTAAGGGTGGCAACCTTAGTGGTGAAAGGAAGGAATTGGAGTATTCTTGGAGGTGGTGAGTGTATCCTTGAAGAATCTTGAAAGCCATCGACTATCCATCTACGATCGTCCATTTATCATCTAATTCGAGTGCTTCATCAAGAATTCAACAAGAATTCATCAAGCATTCATCGAGAATCGTGAGTTCTTCAACATTCACGTCAAGCATTCATTCGTCATCATCATTCATCATTCAGCGTTCGTCCATTCGTTCACTCGTTCATTCATCATTCATTTGTTCATTGTTTCCATCTATTGGGTAACCATCTTTCATAGTTCTTTCCATCCTTTTCATCCATTTCTATTCCATTTTGGTTCTTTGGAACTTTGAGAAGAGGATTCCTATCTTAGCTTTTAAAGATCCTTAGACTTTGTGTAATGTGATCGACCTTTGGACTCATTATGCATCAAATTTAGTATCGAGCTAAGGAGTTTGAATCTCTTAGTTCTTGAAACAATCTTTACAATCTTTTCTCTCATGCTTGCGTTTCCCATCATCGTTTCCCATCACAAAATTTCATTCATCTCTACATCACCGTCCCTTGATAGTTCTTCGAGAACTCATCAGAACCCATCAGAACTCATAAAGAACCCCAGCTCCGAAGAACCCAAAACCAAACACAAACCTACCCAAATCAGTCCCGTACCCGTCCCATCCGTGCTAACCTTCCTTCCATGAGTTTCTTGTGATCTTTGTGAATCAAGATGGGTTCTAATGGCGAGTGCAAGCTCTCTACAAAGTCCTCTCCATCGTCCCGGAAGATGTTGAGAAGATGAAACAAAGAATCAGTATCTCGACAAACAAGTAGCATACTACATGCGCCTTGAAAGGAGAATCTTGAGGAAGTATCAAGTAAATCATCAAGTGGAGAAGGAGAAGAGGGCGTTCAAGAAAGAGGCATGGGCGTCGAAGGAGAAAGGTTCGGCTTGAAGTGGAGATCCCGAATTTGTTGGTGATCTTGATCAGGAAGTTTATTTGGATTGGATACAAGCCGTGGAAAGGTCTTTGATCTCAAAGATGTGGAAGATGATAAGAAGGTCAGTATGTTGCCCTAAAGCTACAAAGCATGCAAGCATTTGGTGGACAAACTTGCAAAGAAAGCGACAAAGGGAAAGATAAGGTGCGTCGTGGGATAAGATGAAAGAAAGCTCGAAAAGTTCCTACCATCTAGCTACCTCGTGACAACTACTACAAATTGCAAAGATTGGTTCGGGAGGAAGAAGCGTGGAGGAGTACACAAAGGAATTTGAGCATCTACTTTGGAGGTGTGATCTAAAGGAGGGCGAGCCTGAGCTTTGAGTGCGTTATCTTTTTGGTCTTAATGATGGGATTAGGCACGTTGTGGAATTACAACCATACAAAACTTTGGATGAATTGAGCTCCTTGTCCCTTAAAGTTGAAAAACAAAGGAGAAATAAGGGAAAGAAGTCTCGAGCGATACGAAACTCCAAAGCGCCCGCCTACGTCCGTCAGACCCTCCACCATCCGAAACACATTCCACAAAACTCCACAAAATCAGCTCCCATCCATCCCTAGACCTCACGACCAAGTGACCAAACCCATAGCATCAAGAAGGTGTTTCGATGCGAGGGTTGGGACATTATGCCAGTGTCGAACAATGAGTAGTGTCTTTGGTGGAATACGAAGTGCTTTATATGTAGGCGGAGTATGAGGAAGAAGAGGAAGTTGGGGTTGGTGCGAAGAAGAGGAAGATGTAGTAGAAGAATATGTGGAAAGGCGGATGAAGGAGAACTACTTGTGGTAGAAAGGGCCTTGAATATCACAAATGTGCGAAGGATCGACTCTGAGAGAAGCGATATTTCGCTCGTTGTACCATCGAGGAGAGTATGCTCCTTGATCGTAGATGGAGGAAGTTGCACCAATGCGCCTCTACAACAATGGTCGAAGTTGCAAATGGAGATTAGCCCACATCCACACCTACACAATCTGATGGCTAAGCCTTGGCGAGGCATCGTGTGGATCAGCGAGTTTTGGTGAGTCTTTCGATTGGAAAGAATTATCAAGATTCATTATGGTGTGATATAGTTCCATGGATACTTGTCATGTTTTGTTGGGAAGGCCATGGTTATATGATAGACATGTCATACATGATGGGAGGGCGACACTTACGCTCTGCATCGACGAAAGAGGATCACTTTGGAACCTCTTGATCCGCGTCTCGGCAAAGGAGGAGAAGCGTCATATTGTGTCAATCATGAAGATGGAGAATCAAGGGTATGAAGAGTATAAGGATCCTATTCTTACACATTTGGAGAAGAAAGCGGATCAGTATCCACCACCTTTTGAATCTTCTATGAAGCGTATCTTCCATGAGCATCGAGCTATCTACTTGGATCACTTGGTTGAAAGGCGAGAATTGAAAGGAGGAAAAAGCCCAGTCATCAGGTACATTGTTTCATACTAAATGACAAGGGTAAAGTGGTAAGAATAAATGAGAAGCAGCGTGAGCGACCCGCGTTCACGGTGGAGAAATCTGAGTTCAAGTCTTATGGCGTGCGGGGAAGAAAGTTTAAGAAGTTCATGAAAGGGATCTCGATGACTTGAAGCTTTGAAGAAAGTCTTTGTAAAGAAGGCAAGTAAGGGTTGGTTTCAAGTTTGAGGACAAACTTTTCAGCAGGGGTGTATGATGCATAATTGATGGCCTTATGCATCAAGGTCGACCATGGAGACATCTAATACTCACCTAGAAGGTAGAAGAGTTCAAGTCTCTCTTTTATCTCTCTACTTGGAAGGGATCGACTCATGCGGACGTATACTTTTGCTCCTTAATTCAAGGGCAGTGAAGCTATCATAGAAGTCATCCTAGAAGGGATTATTCTACATTCAGAGCTTTCGTATGGTTGAGAATCTTTGAATTTGGATGAGAATCGAGGAGTTATTAATATTTGTAATATAGTTTAGTATATTGTTTTCTTTATGATGTAAGCATTAGGATGAATGATGTAAGCCAATATGGGCTAGAATCTTGAAGTTGTACGTCTAAGGAAGGGTTTCTACTATAAATACCCCTCCAGGTGCTTGTAATTCATTGAATTCATTGAAGTCATTCACATTGAATTTTTGAACACGTATGTTGTGTTCTTTCTAGCATTTGTGCTAGGCGTTTTAAATCTCTCTTTTGTGGGATTGAAATATCCCTTCTTCTAGCTAAATTGGCAACCTTAGTGGTGAAAGGAAGGAATTGGAGTATTCTTGGAGGTGGTGAGTCTGTATCCTTGAAGAATCTTGAAAGCCATCGACTATCCATCTACGATCGTCCGTTTATCATCTAATTAGTGCTTCATCAGAATTCAACAAGAATTCATCAAGCATTCATCAAGAATCGTGAGTTCTTCAACATTCACGTCAAGCATTCATTCGTCATCATCATTCATCATTCAACGTTCGTCCATTCGTTCACTCGTTCATTCATCATTCATTTGTTCATTGTTTCCATCTATTGGGTAACCATCTTTCGTAGTTCTTTCCATCCTTTTTCATCCATTTCTATGCCATTTTTGGTTCTTTGGAACTTTGAAAGAGGATTCCTATCTTAGCTTTTAAAGATCCTTAGACTTTGTGTAATGTGATCGACCTTTGGACTCATTATGCATCAATTTGAGTATCGAGCTAAGGAGTTTGAATCTCTTAGTTCTTGAAACAATCTTTACAATCTTTTCTCTCCATGCGTTTCCCATCATCGTTTCCCATCAAAATTTCATTCATCTCTACATCACGTCCCCTTGATAGTTCTTCGAGAACTCATGAGAACCATCAGAACTCATAAAGAACCCCAAGCTCCACAAGAACCCAAAAACCAAACACAAACCTACCCAATCAGTCCCGTACCCGTCCCATCAGTGCTAACCTTCCTTCCATGAGTTTCTTGTGATCTTTGTGAATCAGATGGGTTCTAATGGCGAGTGCAAGCTCTCCTACAAAGTCCTCTCCATCGTCCCAGAAGATGTTGAGAAGATGAAACAAAGAATCAAGTATCTCAACAAACAAGTAGCATACTACATGCCTTGAAAGGAGAATCTTGAGGAAGTATCAAGTAAATCATCAAGTGGAGAAGGAGAAGAGGGCGTTCGAAGAAGGCATGGGCGTCGAAGGAGGAAGGTTCGGCGAAGTGGAGATCCCGAATTTGTTGGTGATCTTGATCAGGAAGTTTATTTGGATTGGATACAAGCCGTGGAAAGGGTCTTTGATCTCAAAGATGTGGAAGATGATAAGAAGGTCAAGTATGTTGCCCTAAAGCTACGAAAGCATGCAAGCATTTGGTGGACAAACTTGCGAAGAAGAAGCGACAAAGGGAAAGATAAGGTGCGTCGTGGGATAAGATGAAAGAAAGCTCGAAAAGTTCCTACCATCTAGCTACCTACGTGACAACTACTACAAATTGCAAAGATTGGTTCGGGGAGGAAGAAGCGTGGAGGAGTACACAAAGGAATTTGAGCATCTACTTTGGAGGTGTGATCTAAAGGAGGGCGAGCCCTGAGCTTTGATGCGTTATCTTTTTGGTCTTAATGATGGGATTAGGCACGTTGTGGAATTACAACCATACAAAACTTTGGATGAATTGAGCTCCTTGTCCTTAAAGTTGAAAAACAAAGGAGAAATAAGGGAAAGAAGTCTCAAGCGATACGAACTCATGGCGCCCGCCTCGTCGTCAGACCCTCCACCATCCACAAAACACATTCCCACAAAAACTCCACAAAATCAGCTCCCATCCATCCCTAGACCTCACGACCAAGTGACCAAACCCATAGCATCGAAGGTGTTTCGATGCGAGGTTGGGACATTATGCCAGTGTCGAGCAATGAGTAGTGTCTTTGGTGGAATACGAAAGTGCTTTATATGTAGGCGGAGTATGAGGAAGAAGAGGAAGTTGGGGTTGGTGCCAAAGAAGAGGAAGATGTAGTAGAAGAATATGTGGAAAGGCGGATGAAGGAGAACTACTTGTGGTAGAAAGGGCCTTGAATATCACAAATGTGCGAAGGATCGACTCTGAAGAGAAGCGATATTTAGCTCTCGTTGTACCATCAGGAGAGTATGCTCCTTGATCATAGATGGAGGAAGTTGCACCAATGCCGCCTCTACAACAATGGTCGAAGTTGCAAATGGAGATTAGCCCACATCCACACCTACACAATCTGATGGCTAAGCCTTGGCGAGGCATCAGTGTGGATCAGCGAGTTTTGGTGAGTCTTTCGATTGGAAAGAATTATCAAGATTCATTATGGTGTGATATAGTTCCATGGATACTTGTCATGTTTTGTTGGGAAGGCCATGGTTATATGATAGACATGTCATACATGATGGGAGGGCGACACTTACGCTCTGCATCGACGAAAGAGGATCACTTTGGAACCTCTTGATCCACCATCTCGGCAAAGGAGGAGAAGCGTCATATTGTGTCAATCATGAAGATGGAGAATCAAGGGTATGAAGAGTATAAGGATCCTATTCTTACACATTTGGAGAAGAAAAAGCGGATCAGTATCCACCACCTTTTGAATCTTCTATGAAGCGTATCTTCCGTGAGCATCCAGAGCTATCTACTTGGATCACTTGGTTGAAAGGCGAGAATTCGAAAGGAGGAAAAAGCCCAAGTCATCAAGGTACATTGTTTCATACTAAATGACAAGGGTAAAGTGGTAAGAATAAATGAGAAGCAGCGTGAGCGACCAGCGTTCACGGTGGAGAAATGCAAGTTGAGTCTTATGGCGTGCGGGGAAGAAAGTTTAAGAAGTTCATCAAAGGGATCTCGATGACTTGAAGCTTTGAAGAAAGTCTTTGTAAAGAAGGCAAGTAAGGGTTGGTTTTCAAGTTTGAGGACAAACTTTTTCAGCAGGGTGTATGATGCATAATTGATGGCCTTATGCATCAAGGTCGACCATGGAGACATCTAATACTCACCTAGAAGGTAGAAGAGTTCAAGTCTCTCTTTTATCTCTCTACTTGGAAGGGATCAACTCATGCGGACGTATACTTTTGCTCCTTAATTCAAGGCCAGTGAAGCTATCATAGAAGTCATCCTAGAAGGGATTATTCTACATTCGAGAGCTTTCGTATGGTTGAAGAATCTTTGAATTTGGATGAGAATCGAAGGAGTTATTCATATTTGTAATATAGTTTAGTATATTGTTTTCTTTATGATGTAAGCATTAGGATGAATGATGTAAGCCAATATGGGCTAGAATCTTGAAGTTGTACACGTCTAAGGGAAAGGGTTTCTACTATAAATACCCCCTCCTAGGTGCTTGTAATTCATTGAATTCATTCAAGTCATTCACATTGAATTTTTGAAACACGTGTTGTGTTCTTTCTAGCATTTGTGCTAGGCGTTTTAAATCTCTCTTTTGTGGGATTGAAATATCCCTTCTTACAGCTAAGGGTGGCAACCTTAGTGGTGAAAGGAAGGAATTGGAGTATTCTTGGAGGTGGTGAGTCTGTATCCTTGAAGAATCTTGAAAGCCATCGACTATCCATCTACGATCGTCCGTTTATCATCTAATTCGAGTGCTTCATCAAGAATTCATCAAGCATTCATCGAGAATCGTGAGTTCTTGACATTCGCGTCGAGCATTCATTCGTCATCATCATTCATCATTCAGCGTTCGTCCATTCGTTCACTCGTTCATTCATCATTCATTTGTTCATTGTTTCCATCTATTGGGTAACCATCTTTCGTAGTTCTTTCCATCCTTTTTCATCCATTTCTATTCCATTTTGGTTCTTTGGAACTTTGAGAAGAGGATTCCTATCTTAGCTTTTAAAGATCCTTAGACTTTGTGTAATGTGATCGACCTTTGGACTCATTATGCATCAATTTGTATCGAGCTAAGGAGTTTGAATCTCTTAGTTCTTGAAACAATCTTTACTGATCTTTTCTCTCCCGCGTTTCCCATCATCGTTTCCCATCACAAAATTTCATTCATCTCTACATCGCGTCCCCTTGATAGTTCTTCGAGAACTCATCGAGAACCCATCAGAACTCATAAAGAACCCCAAGCTCCACAAGAACCCAAAACCAAACACAAACCTACGAATCAGTCCCGTACCCACGTCCCATCAGTGCTAACCTTCCTTCCATGAGTTTCTTGTGATCTTTGTGAATCAAGATGGGTTCTAATGGCGAGTGCAAGCTCTCCTACAAAGTCCTCTCCATCGTCCCGGAAGATGTTGAGAAGATGAAACAAAGAATCAAGTATCTCAACAAACAAGTAGCATACTACATGCCTTGAAAGGGAGAATCTTGAGGAAGTATCAAGTAAATCATCAAGTGGAGAAGGAGAAGAGGGCGTTCAAGAAAGAGGCATGGGCGTCGAAGGAGGAAAGGTTCGGCGAAGTGGAGATCCGAATTTGTTGGTGATCTTGATCAGGAAGTTTATTTGGATTGGATACAAGCCGTGGAAAGGGTCTTTGATCTCAAAGATGTGGAAGATGATAAGAAGGTCAAGTATGTTGCCCTAAAGCTACAAAGCATGCAAGCATTTGGTGGACAAACTTGCAAAGAAGAAATGAAGCAAAGGGAAAGATAAGGTGCGTCGTGGGATAAGATGAAAAGAAAGCTCGAAAAGTTCCTACCATCTAGCTACCTCGTGACTACTACAAATTGCAAGATTGGTTCGGGAGGAAGAAGCGTGGAGGAGTACACAAAGGAATTTGAGCATCTACTTTGGAGGTGTGATCTAAAGGAGGGCGAGCCCTGAGCTTTGATGCGTTATCTTTTTGGTCTTAATGATGGGATTAGGCGCGTTGTGGAATTCTGACCATACAAAACTTTGGATGAATTGAGCTCCTTGTCCTTAAAGTTGAAAAACAAAGGAGAAATAAGGAAAGAAGTCTCGAGCCGATACGAACTCCTGGCGCCCGCTCGTCCGTCAGACCCTCCACCATCCACGAAACACATTCCCACAAAACTCCACAAAATCAGCTCCATCCATCCCTAGACCTCGACCAAGTGACCAAACCCATAGCATCGAAGGTGTTTCGATGCGAGGTTGGGACATTATGCCAGTGTCAAACAATGAGTAGTGTCTTTGGTGGAATACGAAAGTGCTTTATATGTAAATGGAGTATGAGGAAGAAGAGGAAGTTGGGGTTGGTGCGAAAGAAGAGGAAGATGTAGTAGAAGAATATGTGGAAAGGCGGATGAAGGAGAACTACTTGTGGTAGAAAGGGCCTTGAATATCACGAATGTGCGAAGGATCGACTACAAGAGAAGCGATATTTCGCTCTCGTTGTACCATCGAGGAGAGTATGCTCCTTGATCGTAGATGGAGGAAGTTGCACCAATCGCCTCTACAACAATGGTCGAAGTTGCAAATGGAGATTAGCCCACATCCAGCACCTACAATCTGATGGCTAAGCCTTGGGCGAGGCATCAGTGTGGATCAGCGAGTTTTGGTGAGTCTTTCAATTGGAAAGAATTATCAAGATTCATTATGGTGTGATATAGTTCCATGGATACTTGTCATGTTTTGTTGGGAAGGCCATGGTTATATGATAGACATGTAATACATGATGGGAGGGCGACACTTACGCTCTCACCATCGACGAAGAGGATCACTTTGGAACCTCTTGATCCACCATCTCGGCAAAGGAGGAGAAGCGTCATATTGTGTCAATCATGAAGATGGAGAATCGAGGGTATGAAGAGTATAAGGATCCTATTCTTACACATTTGGAGAAAAGAAAGCGGATCAGTATCCACCACCTTTTGAATCTTCTATGAAGCATATCTTCCATGAGCATCGAGAGCTATCTACTTGGATCACTTGGTTGAAAGGCGAAGAATTGAAAGGAGGAAAAAGCCCAGTCATCAAGGTACATTGTTTCATACTAAATGACAAGGGTAAAGTGGTAAGAATAAATGAGAAGCAGCGTGAGCAGGCGTTCACGGTGGAGAAATCTGAGTTCAAGTCTTATGGCGTGCGGGGAAGAAAGTTTAAGAAGTTCATCAAAGGGATCTCGATGACTTGAAAGCTTTGAAGAAAGTCTTTGTAAAGAAGGCAAGTAAGGGTTGGTTTTCCAAGTTTGAGGACAAACTTTTTCAGCAGGGTGTATGATGCATAATTGATGGCCTTATGCATCAAGGTCGACCATGGAGACATCTAATACTCACCTAGAAGGTAGAAGAGTTCAAGTCTCTCTTTTATCTCTCTACTTGGAAGGGATCAACTCATGCGGACGTATACTTTTGCTCCTTAATTCAAGGGCCAGTGAAGCTATCATAGAAGTCATCCTAGAAGGGATTATTCTACATTCGAGAGCTTTCGTATGGTTCGAGAATCTTTGAATTTGGATGAGAATCAGGAGTTATTCATATTTGTAATATAGTTTAGTATATTGTTTTCTTTATGATGTAAGCATTAGGATGAATGATGTAAGCCAATATGGGCTAGAATCTTGAAGTTGTACACGTCTAAGGGAAGGGTTTCTACTATAAATACCCCCTCCTAGGTGCTTGTAATTCATTGATTCATTCAAGTCATTCACATTGAATTTTTCAAACACATGTTGTGTTCTTTCTAGCATTTGTGCTAGGCGTTTTAAATCTCTCTTTTGTGGGATTGAAATATCCCTTCTTCTAGCTAAGGGTGGCAACCTTAGTGGTGAAAGGAAGGAATTGGAGTATTCTTGGAGGTGGTGAGTCTGTATCCTTGAAAGAATCTTGAAAGCCATCAACTATCCATCTACCAATCGTCCATTTATCATCTAATTCGAGTGCTTCATCAAGAATTCAACAAGAATTCATCAAGCATTCATCGAGAATCGTGAGTTCTTGACATTCACGTCAAGCATTCATTCGTCATCATCATTCATCATTCAGCGTTCGTCCATTCGTTCACTCGTTCGTTCATCATTCATTTGTTCATTGTTTCCATCTATTGGGTAACCATCTTTCATAGTTCTTTCCATCCTTTTTCATCCATTTCTATTCCATTTTGGTTCTTTGGAACTTTGAGAAAGAGGATTCCTATCTTAGCTTTTAAAGATCCTTAGACTTTGTGTAATGTGATCGACCTTTGGACTCATTATGCATCAAATTTAGTATCGAGCTAAGAGTTTGAATCTCTTAGTTCTTGAAACAATCTTTTACAATCTTTTCTCTCCTGCGTTTCCCATCATCGTTTCCCATCACAAAATTTCATTCATCTCTACATCACCGTCCCCCTTGATAGTTCTTCGAGAACTCATCAGAACCCATCAGAACTCATAAGAACCCAGCTCCACAAAGAACCCGAAAACCAAACACAAACCTACCCAAATCAGTCCCATACCCGTCCCATCCGTGCTAACCTTCCTTCCATGAGTTTCTTGTGATCTTTGTGAATCAAGATGGGTTCTAATGGCGAGTGCAAGCTCTCTACAAAGTCCTCTCCATCGTCCCGGAAGATGTTGAGAAGATGAAACAAAGAATCAAGTATCTCAACAAACAAGTAGCATACTACATGCGCCTTGAAAGGAGAATCTTGAGGAAGTATCAAGTAAATCATCAAGTGGAGAAGGAGAAGGGCGTTCAAGAAAGAGGCATGGGCGTCGAAAGGAGGAAAGGTTCGGCTTGAAGTGGAGATCCGAATTTGTTGGTGATCTTGATCAGGAAGTTTATTTGGATTGGATACAAGCCGTGGAAAGGGTCTTTGATCTCAAAGATGTGGAAGATGATAAGAAGGTCAAGTATGTTGCCCTAAAGCTACGAAAGCATGCAAGCATTTGGTGGACAAACTTGCAAAAGAAGAAGACAAAGGGAAAGATAAGGTGCGTGCGTGGGATAAGATGAAAGAAAGCTCGAGAAAAGTTCCTACCATCTAGCTACCTACGTGACAACTACTACAAATTGCAAAGATTGGTTCGGGGAGGAAGAAGCGTGGAGGAGTACACAAGGAATTTGAGCATCTACTTTGGAGGTGTGATCTAAGGAGGGCGAGCCACAAACTTTGAGTGCGTTATCTTTTTGGTCTTAATGATGGGATTAGGCACGTTGTGGAATTACAACCATACAAAACTTTGGATGAATTGAGCTCCTTGTCCCTTAAAGTTGAAAAACAAAGGAGAAATAAGGGAAAGAAGTCTCAAGCCAATACGAAACTCCTGGCGCCCCTCGTCCCATCAGACCCTCCACCATCCACGAAACACATTCCCACAAAACTCCACAAAATCAGCTCCATCCATCCCTAGACCTCACGACCAAGTGACCAAACCCATAGCATCAAGAAGGTGTTTCGATGCGAAGGGTTGGGACATTATGCCAGTGTCGAACAATGAGTAGTGTCTTTGGTGGAATACGAAAGTGCTTTATATGTAAATGGGTATGAGGAAGAAGAGGAAGTTGGGGTTGGTGCGAAAGAGGAAGATGTAGTAGAAGAATATGTGGAAAGGCGGATGAAGGAGAACTACTTGTGGTAGAAAGGGCCTTGAATATCACAAATGTGCGAAGGATCAACTACAAGAGAAGCGATATTTCGCTCGTTGTACCATCGAGAGTATGCTCCTTGATCATAGATGGAGGAAGTTGCACCAATGCGCCTCTACAACAATGGTCGAAGTTGCAAATGGAGATTAGCCCACATCCCACACCTACACAATACAATGGCTAAGCCTTGGGCGAGGCATCAGTGTGGATCAGCGAGTTTTGGTGAGTCTTTCAATTGGAAAGAATTATCAAGATTCATTATGGTGTGATATAGTTCCCATGGATACTTGTCATGTTTTGTTGGGAAGGCCATGGTTATATGATAGACATGTCATACATGATGGGAGGGCGACACTTACGCTCTCACCATCGACCAAAGAGGATCACTTTGGAACCTCTTGATCCACCATCTCGGCAAAGGAGGAGAAGCGTCATATTGTGTCAATCATGAAGATGGAGAATCGAGGGTATGAAGAGTATAAGGATCCTATTCTTACACATTTGGAGAAGAAGAAAGCGGATCAGTATCCACCACCTTTTGAATCTTCTATGAAGCATATCTTCCATGAGCATCCAGAGCTATCTACTTGGATCACTTGGTTGAAAGGCGAAGAATTCGAAAGGAGGAAAAAGCCCAAGTCATCAAGGTACATTGTTTCATACTAAATGACAAGGGTAAAGTGGTAAGAATAAATGAGAAGCAGCGTGAGCGACCAGCGTTCACGGTGGAGAAATGCAAGTTCAAGTCTTATGGCGTGCGGGAAGAAAGTTTAAGAAGTTCATCAAAGGGATCTCGATGACTTGAAGCTTTGAAGAAAGTCTTTGTAAAGAAGGCAAGTAAGGGTTGGTTTTCCAAGTTTGAGGACAAACTTTTTCAGCAGGGGTGTATGATGCATAATTGATGGCCTTATGCATCAAGGTCGACCATGGAGACATCTAATACTCACCTAGAACGTAGAAGAGTTCAAGTCTCTCTTTTATCTCTCTACTTGGAAGGGATCAACTCATGCGGACGTATATTTTTGCTCCTTAATTCAAGGGCCAGTGAAGCTATCATAGAAGTCATCCTAGAAGGGATTATTCTACATTCAGAGCTTTCATATGGTTCGAGAATCTTTGAATTTGGATGAGAATCAGGAGTTATTCATATTTGTAATATAGTTTAGTATATTGTTTTCTTTATGATGTAAGCATTAGGATGAATGATGTAAGCCAATATGGGCTAGAATCTTGAAGTTGTACACGTCTAAGGGAAGGGTTTCTACTATAAATACCCCTCCTAGGTGCTTGTAATTCATTGAATTCATTGAAGTCATTCACATTGAATTTTCAAACATGTTGTGTTCTTTCTAGCATTTGTGCTAGGCGTTTCGAATCTCTCTTTTGTGGGATTGAAATATCCCTTCTTCTAGCTAAGGGTGGCAACCTTAGTGGTGAAAGGAAGGAATTGGAGTATTCTTGGAGGTGGTGATGTATCCTTGAAAGAATCTTGAAAGCCATCGACTATCCATCTACCAATCGTCCGTTTATCATCTAATTGAGTGCTTCATCAAGAATTCAACAAGAATTCATCAAGCATTCATCGAGAATCGTGAGTTCTTCAACATTCACGTCGAGCATTCATTCGTCATCATCATTCATCATTCAGCGTTCGTCCATTCGTTCACTCGTTCATTCATCATTCATTTGTTCATTGTTTCCATCTATTGGGTAACCATCTTTCATAGTTCTTTCCATCCTTTTCATCCATTTCTATTCCATTTTGGTTCTTTGGAACTTTGAGAAGAGGATTCCTATCTTAGCTTTTAAAGATCCTTAGACTTTGTGTAATGTGATCGACCTTTGGACTCATTATGCATCAAATTTAGTATCGAGCTAAGGAGTTTGAATCTCTTAGTTCTTGAAACAATCTTTACAATCTTTTCTCTCGCGTTTCCCATCATCGTTTCCCATCACAAAATTTCATTCATCTCTACATCACGTCCCCTTGATAGTTCTTCGAGAACTCATCAAGAACCCATCAGAACTCATAAAGAACCCCAAGCTCCACAAAGAACCCAAAACCAAACCTACCCAAATCAGTCCCATACCCACGTCCCATCCGTGCTAACCTTCCTTCCATGAGTTTCTTGTGATCTTTGTGAATCAAGATGGGTTCTAATGGCGAGTGCAAGCTCTCCTACAAAGTCCTCTCCATCGTCCCGGAAGATGTTGAGAAGATGAAACAAAGAATCAAGTATCTCAACAAACAAGTAGCATACTACATGCGCCTTGAAAGGAGAATCTTGAGGAAGTATCAAGTAAATCATCAAGTGGAGAAGGAAGAGGGCGTTCAAGAAAGAGGCATGGGCGTCGAAGGAGGAAGGTTCGGCTTCAAAGTGGAGATCCCGAATTTGTTGGTGATCTTGATCAGGAAGTTTATTTGGATTGGATACAAACCGTGGAAAGGGTCTTTGATCTCAAAGATGTGGAAGATGATAAGAAGGTCAGTATGTTGCCCTAAAGCTACAAAGCATGCAAGCATTTGGTGGACAAACTTGCAAAGAAGAGCAAGCAAAGGGAAAGATAAGGTGCGTCGTGGGATAAGATGAAAAGAAAGCTCAAGAAAAGTTCCTACCATCTAGCTACCTACGTGACAACTACTACAAATTGCAAAGATTGGTTCGGGGAGGAAGAAGCGTGGAGGAGTACACAAAGGAATTTGAGCATCTACTTTGGAGGTGTGATCTAAAGGAGGGCGAGCCACAAACTTTGAGTGCGTTATCTTTTTGGTCTTAATGATGGGATTAGGCACGTTGTGGAATTACAACCATACAAAACTTTGGATGAATTGAGCTCCTTGTCCCTTAAAGTTGAAAAACAAAGGAGAAATAAGGGAAAGAAGTCTCGAGCCAATACCAAACTCCTGGCAACGCCCGCCTCGTCCCATCAGACCCTCCACCATCCACGAAACACATTCCCACAAAAACTCCACAAAATCAGCTCCCATCCATCCCTAGACCTCACGACCAAGTGACCAAACCCATAGCATCAGAAGGTGTTTCGATGCGAGGTTGGGACATTATGTGGAGTGTCAAACAATGAGTAGTGTCTTTGGTGGAATACCAAAGTGCTTTATATGTAAATGGGAGTATGAGGAAGAAGAGGAAGTTGGGGTTGGTGCCAAAGAAGAGGAAGATGTAGTAGAAGAATATGTGGAAAGGCGGATGAAGGAGAACTACTTGTGGTAGAAAGGGCCTTGAATATCACAAATGTGCGAAGGATCAACTACAAAGAGAAGCGATATTTCGCTCTCGTTGTACCATCCAAGAGTATGCTCCTTGATCATAGATGGAGGAAGTTGCACCAATGCCGCCTCTACAACAATGGTCGAAGTTGCAAATGGAGATTAGCCCACATCCCACCTACACAATACAATGGCTAAGCCTTGGCGAGGCATCAGTGTGGATCAGCGAGTTTTGGTGAGTCTTTCAATTGGAAAGAATTATCAAGATTCATTATGGTGTGATATAGTTCCATGGATACTTGTCATGTTTTGTTGGGAAGGCCATGGTTATATGATAGACATGTCATACATGATGGGAGGGCGACACTTACACTCTCACCATCGACCAAAGAGGATCACTTTGGAACCTCTTGATCCACCATCTCGGCAAAAGGAGGAAGCGTCATATTGTGTCAATCATGAAGATGGAGAATCAAGGGTATGAAGAGTATAAGGATCCTATTCTTACACATTTGGAGAAGAAAGAAGCGGATCAAGTATCCACCACCTTTTGAATCTTCTATGAAGCATATCTTCCATGAGCATCCAGAGCTATCTACTTGGATCACTTGGTTGAAAGGCCAAGAATTCGAAAGGAGGAAAAAGCCCAAGTCATCAAGGTACATTGTTTCATACTAAATGACAAGGGTAAAGTGGTAAGAATAAATGAGAAGCAACGTGAGCAGCGTTCACGGTGGAGAAATGCAAGTTCAAGTCTTATGGCGTGCGGGGAAGAAAGTTTAAGAAGTTCATCAAAGGGATCTCGATGACTTCAAAGCTTTGAAGAAAGTCTTTGTAAAGAAGGCAAGTAAGGGTTAGTTTTCCAAGTTTGAGGACAAACTTTTTCAGGGGTGTATGATGCATAATTGATGGCCTTATGCATCAAGGTCAACCATGGAGACATCTAATACTCACCTAGAAGGTAGAAGAGTTCAAGTCTCTCTTTTATCTCTCTACTTGGAAGGGATCAACTCATGCGGACGTATACTTTTGCTCCTTAATTCAAGGGCCGTGAAGCTATCATAGAAGTCATCCTAGAAGGGATTATTCTACATTCAAGAGCTTTCATATGGTTCAAGAATCTTTGAATTTGGATGAGAATCCAAGGAGTTATTCATATTTGTAATATAGTTTAGTATATTGTTTTCTTTATGATGTAAGCATTAGGATGAATGATGTAAGCCAATATGGGCTAGAATCTTGAAGTTGTACACGTCTAAGGGGAAGGGTTTCTACTATAAATACCCCCTCCTAGGTGCTTGTAATTCATTCAATTCATTCAAGTCATTCACATTGAATTTTCAATCACATGTTGTGTTCTTTCTAGCATTTGTGCTAGGCGTTTTCATCTCTCTTTTGTGGGATTCGAAATATCCCCTTCTTCTAGCTAAGGGTGGCAACCTTAGTGGTGAAAGGAAGGAATTGGAGTATTCTTGGAGGTGGTGAGTCTGTATCCTTCAAAGAATCTTGAAAGCCATCAACTATCCATCTACCAATCGTCCATTTATCATCTAATTCGAGTGCTTCATCAAGAATTCAACAAGAATTCATCAAGCATTCATCAAGAATCGTGAGTTCTTCAACATTCACGTCGAGCATTCATTCGTCATCATCATTCATCATTCAACGTTCGTCCATTCGTTCACTCGTTCATTCATCATTCATTTGTTCATTGTTTCCATCTATTGGGTAACCATCTTTCATAGTTCTTTCCATCTTTTTCATCCATTTCTATTCCATTTTGGTTCTTTGGAACTTTGAGAAGAGGATTCCTATCTTCGCTTTTAAAGATCCTTAGACTTTGTGTAATGTGATCAACCTTTGGACTCATTATGCATCAATTTGAATATCGAGCTAAGGAGTTTGAATCTCTTAGTTCTTGAAACAATCTTTTACAATCTTTTCTCTCCCACGTTTCCCATCATCGTTTCCCATCACAAAATTTCATTCATCCTACATCACACCGTCCCCTTGATAGTTCTTCAGAACTCATCAAGAACCCATCAGAACTCATAAAGAACCCCAAGCTCCACAAGAACCCAAAACCAAACACAAACCTACCCAAATCAGTCCCATACCCATCCGTGCTAACCTTCCTTCCATGAGTTTCTTGTGATCTTTGTGAATCAAGATGGGTTCTAATGGCGAGTGCAAGCTCTCCTACAAAGTCCTCTCCATCGTCCCGGAAGATGTTGAGAAGATGAAACAAAGAATCAAGTATCTCAACAAACAAGTAGCATACTACATGCGCCTTGAAAGGAGAATCTTGAGGAAGTATCAAGTAAATCATCAAGTGGAGAAGGAGAGAGGGCGTTCAAGAAAGAGGCATGGGCGTCGAAAGGAGGAAAGGTTCGGCTTCAAAGTGGAGATCCGAATTTGTTGGTGATCTTGATCAGGAAGTTTATTTGGATTGGATACAAACCGTGGAAAGGGTCTTTGATCTCAAAGATGTGGAAGATGATAAGAAGGTCAAGTATGTTGCCCTAAAGCTACAAAGCATGCAAGCATTTGGTGGACAAACTTGCAAAAGAAGAAGCGACAAAGGGAAAGATAAGGTGCGTCGTGGGATAAGATGAAAAGAAAGCTCGAAAAGTTCCTACCATCTAGCTACCTACGTGACAACTACTACAAATTGCAAGATTGGTTCAGGAGGAAGAAGCGTGGAGGAGTACACAAAGGAATTTGAGCATCTACTTTGGAGGTGTGATCTAAAGGAGGGCGAGCCTGAGCTTTGAGTACGTTATCTTTTTGGTCTTAATGATGGGATTAGGCACGTTGTGGAATTACAACCATACAAAACTTTGGATGAATTGAGCTCCTTGTCCTTAAAGTTGAAAAACAACGGAGAAATAAGGGAAAGAAGTCTCAAGCCAATACCAAACTCCTGGCAAAAACGCCCTACGTCCCATCAGACCCTCCACCATCCACGAAACACATTCCCACAAAAACTCCACAAAATCAGCTCCCATCCATCCTAGACCTCACGACCAAGTGACCAAACCCATAGCATCAAGAAGGTGTTTCGATGCCAAGGGTTGGGACATTATGTAGTGTCCAAACAAGTGAGTAGTGTCTTTGGTGGAATACCAAAGTGCTTTATATGTAGAGCCGGAGTATGAGGAAGAAGAGGAAGTTGGGGTTGGTGCCAAAGAAGAGGAAGATGTAGTGTCTTTTTGCACCAAGATTGATCAAGATGGACGATTCTAGCAAGAATTCCCAACGTGAGCTACAATGCTTGAAGCAACAACTTGAAGCAACAACTACAAAGGATTGATCAAGATGGACGATTCTAGCAAGAATTCCCAACGTGAGCTACAATGCTTGAAGCAACAACTTGATGATCTCACCAAACAAATGGAAGAACTTGGGATTCTTCCAAAGGGATCAAGAAGCACAAAATCACGTATGGTTCACTCTTCTAAGGTTGAATATGAAGCACCTTGTGAATGGAGTAAACGTCCCAACAAGAAGAATGGAAATAAAGTTCAAGAAGAGTTCTTGCCCTACAAATACAAAGGAGATAACTTCCACAAGCTTGAAATAATGAAGCAAGGGAGCAAGGACGTGATTGAATATACCATAGAATTTAGACGGCAACTACGGAAGTATGGCCTTAAGGAGAATGATCAAGACGTTTTGGTATGTTATACTCTTGGTCTTAATGATTACATTTGGTGTGTTGTTGTACATCAATCTTATGCAAACTTGGAGGAGTTAAGTTCTTTAGCCCTTGATGTTGAAATAGGAGTAAAGAGTAAAAGAACTTTGGGATAGAACTCATTTTGATCATGTTGAAAGTGTATGTCTGATGCATAATGGGACCAAAAGATCACATTACACAAAAGGATTAAGGATCTTTAAAAACGAAGATAAGAATCTCCCTTCTCAAAGTTCTTAAGGATCCAAAAATGAATGATAATGGATGAAGATAAACGAAAAGAGGGATTAATTCGTTTACCAAGATCAAATGGAAGTTTGATGAACGATGGATGAAGATAAACGATTGATAAATGTTGATGAACGACACTCCTTGAACGTTTGAAGAATGAATGAAGATGATTGAATGCTTGATGAGTTCTTGATGAATTCTTGATGAATTCTTGATGAATGTCGTTTGAATGGTTGAATGATAATGGCGATTTGAAGCTCTCTTGAAGGATATAGGCACACCACCTTCAAGACTCTTCAATTCCTTCCTTTCACCATCTAAGGTAGCCAACCTTAGAATAGAAGAAGGGATACTCGTTCTCCCTCGAGAAAGCGAAAACTCTAGCTCAAAACTAGAGAAAACAACACCTTGTGTTTGTATTTGATTTATTGAATGACTTGAATTGAATGAATACAATGGCACCTAGGGGTCTATTTATACTACTTTAGGGACCCCTTGGACGTGTACCTAGGGTTCAAGAAACCAAGAATCAACTATTACATCATATATCCTATTTATGACATCATAAACTCTAAAATACAACTCTAGAAAGAAATTGCTATAACTCCTTCAATACTTGTCCGTTTTCATTGATTCAAAACCATTGGAAAGCTTATTGAAAGAGCTCAATCTGTCTTTTGATGATTTCCTCAATAGATGTATGGATCTAGAGTTATAGAGCAAAATATCGATGTACTTGATAAGGTCCTCCATTCTTGCGAATTCAATAAGGACTCTTATTGCGAGAGTATTTTGAGCTCATTGATGACTTCCATATATGAGAGTAACTCCATGTAGCTAGAATAACATCAAGGTCCTTCATGCTTGCTTCCTTGATGTATAGAGCTTAATAAACCATTGTAATTGATGATGTCGTTGATGTTTTGTAACTTGAAGCTAGATCAAAGTCCTCTTAGCTAACCTTGATGTATATAGCTAGGCTATTATGCATCATTCTCCCCAGTTGAAAAGTTTGCCTCAAACTTTAGACAAGACTTTCTTTAAAGAAAAACACCATATAACTTTAATCACAAAACTTCTTTGATTCGTACTCACAAGTGATCATATATAAACTTCTTCTTGAAAGCCCTTCTTCCTTCTTTGTAAGATATCTTTCCATATGTGTTGTTCAGTCAACTTGCTTCTTGAAGAGACTACAAACTCTCTTCTTAAGCGCTTTGAAATCATCATAGATTCCTTTGATGCTTGACTTGAACTTCCACTTTCTTCAAATTTTCATAACTAATCCAATGACATTATGGAACTTCAAATCTCGTTTCTTCATAGAATGTAGAAACCTCATATAACTTCTCAACTTGAAGTATAGATTCATAAGCTCGTAACTCATGATGAAGACAATAGTAAGACTTCCTTGAATCCATGGTACTTCAACCTTAGAATTGACTTTCATCTCCATATAGTATAGAAGGATTGCAAATATCACAACATTGTAATGGTACATACTCTTTCAAAATATGTTGCATACTATGAGAATCAAAACCGTTGATGTAGTTATGCACGAATTGAGCTTGATCCCAAAGAGATAAGTGAGAGAAGTCACTTGTCGATGGTGCTTGTCTTTCATCCAAATATTCACAAATGAGAACAAGTGATGGCATAGGATCTTGATCCTTTATCGCTTACGGTTTCCAACCTCCATTGGTGTAAATTAGACTCCTTGGTTCTTCAAATTCATGATACTTATTCTCCATAAGTGTCATAAGAATGCTGATCCTCCGTGGGCCATGAGTTACAAGAGGGTAATGGGGCGTCTCTTGGGCATGATACTCCAATCATACAACTTTGATTTTCCAAACAAAGTATAACAAAAATCCATAGAAGTAATATTACAATATAATGAATCTTTGCAAATCTTGTAAAAACAAAGACTTACTAAACTTCTTGGATCAAGGTGTATGTTGTCGTCATAAGCGTGTAGAGTAGGAAGTGAATAGCTCTCCAAATCCTTCATTTTGATCCTCTTTGTAGAAGCGTCAATGTCAAGATCAATGCCCTCGTCAATACTACAATGGGAAGTACAATCTTCTCCCTCTTGATTCAATGGACATACTTCTTTTGAATGGTATATTGAGAGTAAGAAATAGGCTCTCTTTGTTGTAGATCATTTGATACACTAGTCTCTTTCAAGACTCTACTTACAACAAGCAACTCTTCTCCACTTAATTCTTCTACATACATCGTTTCTAGTACAATATCCTCTTCTTTTTCTTCCTCGTGTACTTCATGAGGCACGCTACATACCTCATTTATGCCAGTTTATGAACATCCTCATGCTCGTCAAATACATCAAATACCACACTTTCAATTTACAGTTTGCATGCTTAATGATGTTTGACAATCAACCAAGATACTTCTTTCTCCTTAGGACATGCACTTTCAATATGATCAAAACTTTGTGATGTAGACATGTACTTGGAACAATGATTTCCTTTTCTTGGACAATAGGAGTGGGAAGGTTTTGGGCTGTTTTGAGGAGTTTTGGGCGTAGGTATAGAGAGGTCTAAGGCTTGTTTTGTGGAGCTATGGATAGGATGTTGTAGGGGCTGTTTTGTAGGTCTTTCGGCGTGAGGTTTGGGATTGATTTGGGGCTGTTTGGGATGTTCTTGGCGTGGGGTTTTGTGGTTGGTATGTTTGGTTTTAGTTGTAGATGGTTCTCACCCCAAGTTTCTTTCATCTTTGCCTCCATCTCAACATTAAAAGCCAAAGAACTTAACTCTTCCAAGTTTGAATAAAATTGACATACAACAATATCTCGATGTAATCATTAAGACCACTTAAGTAACATACCAAGACTTGGGGTCATCCTCCTCGAGCATACTTCCATAGTTGCATTACGAATTGTATCGTGTATGGAACCACGTCCATGCTCCCTTGATTCATTCTTGCAAGTTTGATGATGTGGTCTCTTTTGATTGGCGAAAATTCTTCTTGGACATGATATCCCTTCTTCTTATTCAAGCGTGTGCTCCATTCGTAGGAGCTTCATATTCATCATTAGAAGAGTGAACCACACGTGATTTTGCGCTTCTTGATCCCTTTGGAAGAATTCCACATTCTTCCATTTGCTTAGCAAGATCATCAATTTGTTGCTTCAAGCATTGTAGCTCACGTTAGGAATTCTTGCTAGAATCGTCCATCTTGATCAATCTTGGTGCAAAAGATTGCAAGATTCATGGTTTAGGGGCTTTGGATGGGTAAAGGGCGAGATTTGTATTTGGGGCGGATTGTGTTTGGGCTATGGGTTCTTTGTGAGTTTATGGTTCTTTATGAGTTCTTTATGAGTTCTTGGGAGAACTTATGGGTGGCGTGATGATGGGGAATGGTGGGGATGGGTTTGTGATGGAAAGATGGTAAAAGGTGGATCGAGAACTAAGAGAATCAATCTCCTAAGCTCGATACCAATTTTGATGCATAATGGGACCAAAGATCACATTACACAAAAGGATTAAGGATCTTTAAAAGCGAAGATAAGAATCTCCCTTCTCAAAGTTCTTGAGGATCCAAAATGAATGATAATGGATGAAGATAAGCGAAAAGAGGATTAATTCGTTTACCAAGATCAAATGGAAGTTTGATGAGCGATGGATGAAGATAAGCGATTGATAAATGTTGATGAGCGACACTCCTTGAACGTTTGAAGAATGAATGAAGATGATTGAATGCTTGATGAGTTCTTGATGAATTCTTGATGAATTCTTGATGAATGTCGTTTGAATGGTTGAATGATAATGGCGATTTGAAGCTCTCTTGAAGGATATAGGCACACCACCTTCAAGACTCTTCAATTCCTTCCTTTCACCATCTAAGGTAGCCAACCTTAGAATAGAAGAAGGGATACTCGTTCTCCCTCAGAGAAGCGAAAACTCTAGCTCAAAACTAGAGAGAAAACAACACCTTGTGTTTGTATTTGATTTATTGAATGACTTGAATTGAATGAATACAATGGCACCCTAGGGGGTCTATTTATACTACTTTAGGGACCCCTTGGACGTGTACCTAGGGTTCAAGAAACCAAGAATCAACTATTACATCATATATCCTATTTATGACATCATAAACTCTAAAATACAACTCTAGAAAGAAATTGCTATAACTCCTTCAATACTTGTCCGTTTTCATTGATTCAAAAACCATTGGAAAGCTTATTGAAAGAGCTCCAATCTATCTTTTGATGATTTCCTCAATAGATGTATGGATCTAGAGTTATAGAGCAAAATATCGAACTGTACTTGATAAGGTCCTCCATTGCCGCGAATTCAATAAGGACTCTTATTGCCGAGAGTATTTTGAGCTCATTGATGACTTCCATATATGAGAGTAACTCCATGTAAGCTAGAATAACATCAAGGTCCTTCATGCTTGCTTCCTTGATGTATAGAGCTTAATAAACCATTGTAATTGATGATGTCGTTGATGTTTTTGTAACTTGAAGCTAGATCAAAGTCCTCTTAGCTAACCTTGATGTATATAGCTAGGCTATTATGCATCAATGTCAAACGTCATCCTATGAGCAACTAGAATTTGAAAGTGAATCATTTGATGTATTCGATGTGTATGA
>JARFYH010000048.1:0-71634 GCA_029582165.1 Portulaca oleracea | reverse complement strand
ATCGACTTCTTCATGAGTTTTGCTGATATCGCGAATGGAAGTGTGCCTCTCCGCGAGAAGAAACGGCTTCCTATCGCTTCCACAGCCTCTCACCATGTACAGATAATACCTGTAAAGTGACAGAATACCCCTTCGAAACCTCTACATCAAAGCAAACAAGCAATGGAAGCCGCATCCTTTCGCTTAGAACAATTTCAACGACAGACGATCGCCATCAAACGATTCGCTTCTTCTCTTACAATGCGATCCAATACAAACACTTCCGTCGATGAAGATATGCAAAGTCGAATCCGATTCGCTACTCATTTGCAGGAAGAGATCGCGGATAATTTGAAGAAATTACCGCAATCAAATGGGAATTCGCTGGTGAAGCGAAAGCTTTGCAATGATTTTCAAATGATTTCAGCACAGTTAGAGACAGCTGTTCGTGAGATTGCGCAGTATGAGCAGAAGTTATTGAAGGAGAATCAGCATGATTTAGAATCGAGTCTAGAGAGCTCAGACCGATTACATGTGGAGCATGATGGAAAAATGCTGGAATTTCAAGCGTTGGAGCAGGATATTGCACAGAATGAAGCGATTATTGAGGAGAGAGAGCGTGATATTACACGAATCCATCAGAGTGTTGCACAGGTGAATGAGATCTTTCGAGACTTGGCAGCTATTGTGGAGGATCAACAAGTAGCGATTGATGCGATTGATTCTCATGTTGGGGAATCGTTGATAAAGACACAGCAAGGTTTGGAACAAGTGCGTAAAGCGGCGGACTCTCAGCGTACTTGTATACTTCAGTGAGGAGAATTCTTTCGTGCAGACGTCATGCAAGCAATGGTGTGCTGACGTGCATTTGGATCGTCTCTACTTTTCTAGCATTCACATGAATTGCTGGAGCGGTAGAAATATGGGTGATTGGCATACCTTTGCGCGGCTTCTGGATGACGGGTTGTCGATCGAAGAGGCGTGTATGCGTACCGCTGTATGCACGCAGGCGTGATACCGACAGCCTCTGTTTTCGTCCCTTTTGATTTCTTGCGCAGCACGATCGACCAGCTCTTTTCGCTTTTCTATAAGCTCATGAAAGCAGATCAATACATGTATATGATCCTCGAATTCGTCTTGCAATGTCTCGAGCATTTCTTGGTCCGATGGATTCATCTCTACCTGTTTTACAGCTGCAATAGTCTCGCCGATATTCATAGAAGAACTATAAAAGACCCGCTGGTCTACGAAGAGTTGCAGAAGCGTTTCCAAAGCTGACAAACGGATAAAGTACGTGTACGTCTCAATCCCAGAGATACGTGAAGCTTCCGTCATGTAATTCGATCCCAATCCATGCACTTCTGTTTTTGTATAGACCATCTCATCCAAATCAGTCTGAATGCTCGACGGCCCTGCGTTTTGGAGGTTCTTTCGAGCCGCTACAGCGCGAGTGCCTCATGATATGTCTTCCCTAGTCAGAAGGAGCTCGTACCTTTCATATAATCGACGAGATCCGGCCGATTTAGAAGAATCTCATACGAAAAAGTGGATGTTCAAGACGCGATTTAAAAATTTGATCTCATTTCGCAGCACTGTGAATATGCTGCACTTTAAGACCCACCTACGAAAAGATGAAGGATAGAAAGCGCCTGCAAGGTACCCTTATAAAGCCTTATGTACCCTGGAATGATCTCGTTAACTGCAGGAGAAAGACCTGGCACATTACAACGTGGCGTATTGATCAGAGAAAAAGGATACTCCATGCACTGTGGAAGCGTCGAGATCCCTGAAGCCAGTACAGAGTAAGGTGCACGGATAAAATTACTGGGGAACTTTACATTGACCCCAAGGCCAAAGAACATGCCTCACCTGGAAATAACTCTTGATCGGGTAGTCTTACCGTATGATTACTCGCGCAACATTGGCGCCGGTACGCTACATTCCCCTGACCTTGAGGCCAGATCGTTGCGATTAACAAGGACTGATGATGAAGGAATCCAATCAAAGGCCCCACAAGACTCGACGTGACTTCTCCTTCCGCTATCGACGTACCCGGACCAATAATGGAGCTCTTAACAATCGCTTGTTGATCGATTGATGCATGCTCACATATCAAGCTCTTTTTTACAAGACACATGCCCTTCAAAGAAACAGAACGCTGTACGATCGAGTCCTCTATCGATACCTTTATCCAAAACACACGATCGCTTTTCCGCTGATGATAATACCGTCACGTTGCAGAGATTGGAGTCTTCCATGTGCGCATGGTCGCCGATATAACAGCTTCGAATCCGATTACAAAAAAGTATCTTCGCTTTCTCGCCGATATAATTCATGGGCTCACAGGATCGTATGGAGTTTAAATACAGCTCACTCTGTCGTTTCCAAGCATTTTGAAAGCATTTATCCGCTTCCTCGCGACGTTGTAATACAGCAGCGGCCACTTACAACAAGAGTGAATGAGTGATGCGGTGATACATTGATGCGGACGAAGCAGTACACATACATTGGAAAGAGAGATCCGCCGCTAACGCAACGCTTCTTCCGCCTAATTCCGATCCGATCACGACGTTTATTCCATTCGCAAAGCCTTTGGAGCTCGATGCGTTTCTATCTGCTGGTTCCATTGTTTCCACACAGCCACAACGAATGATCAAAGCTTCTGTTTGTACGATCGTTCGATGTAATACGAGCGTGTCTTTCACAAGCGCATCGTTCTTAATGATACAATGGCTGAGGACTGTGTCATAACAGCCGCTTGGAATCGCTGGTCCGTTTTCGAAGATCGTACAAAAGCCCTTGAAAGATCCTTATGCAGCGCGGGTCAGCGATCGTTTTCTTACATGTGAAAAAGTTTACCGATGGCGTTATAGCCATGGAATGAGCAGTTTCGGATGCGCGCGGCGTCAATGCTTTCATTGTTTAGTTTGAGAACGTAGCGCCAGTCATGCGCTGTGTTATGAGCGCTTTCGAGTTCGCTTATATCTTTGGACGACAATGGATAGAGTTTGAGCTCGGCATCGGATGGAGTTAGGGAATGGATGAATTGCGAGAGCGCTTGGAAGAGATTGTTTGAGGATGTGAGGGTTTGTATGTACGAGGAAGAAGCACTAAGCTCTTTTAGGAGTGCGTTCGGCTCTCCGCGCTTGCGCGAAGTCATTCGTGAAAGAAAGAAGGAAGAGCGCGTAAATTACGGGAATGCTTAGCGCGTTTGGTAGGAATAGGATCGATATAGAAAAGAATGAGAGGAATATTTTATCTTTACGAGATCTGTCGATGGGTTTGAGTTGGTAGCGCTGAGCCAAAATAATGATTGAGGAAGCTTTGATAAAAATCTACGAACGTATGAATTTGAATGCGCTAAGGAACAGCAGCTTTACGCACCGATGTCTTGCGCTTTGAGCGTTGCGGAAGGGCTGATGAGAATGATTAGGAGACAATCGATAAGCTTTATGTATCGGATCCATAGCCAGCCATCGCATGCCGTCTGCAGCCATATTTCGGTGTCTTCTTTCCTACGCATCACGCGCTTACATAAAACGTATCACGCTTTCATTGTGCGCTACGTACCTCTGCAGGACGGCAGGAAGTACTCTCAAATGGAGAAGAATGGACGTTGGGATTGTATGCGAATATATTTGAGGCAGACCGGGAAACTGATCTTCCTTTCTGCTTTTCAGTAGTCGGGGCATGCGATGGAAATTAGTGATGTTGCTGCTCAGGCAATGGTAAACGGTGGACGAGGAAAAGTTGCGCTCAATATCTTCGGCTTTCTCAGCGTAAGCTTGACTTGTACTGGATCCTTGGAACACGGCGTGCTTTCTGAAAAGTTAGTGAGACTCGGAAGGTTCGTTTTGATGAGCGAATACCTTTTGTCCGAGTCATTAATATCGAGGCGAGTGCGGATGTGCTCTGTCAATTGGCGGATGCCTAATTTCCATGAGTGTGTCTTCGACTCGACGTAGGATATCGATAACATTCGGATGGATGGATGGCGTTGTGTGGTCCTGGTTGAAGGCTCCATCCTCAAAGGTGCTGCTTGGCATTTTCATGAGAAAAATCATAGTAAGACCAGATTTCTACGAGGTACCCGCATTGTATACATCACCAAAAGCGCATGGAATCTCAAGCGTACATGCCACATAAACGCTCTTTGAGAAGCAGCTTCTGAAGAATCGGATATTGCTTCCGCGTACAGGAGCACTCCATACTTCTTCACAATGCGTTCGAGTTCGGGCTGAAGATGGCGATCGAAGACTTCCATATGTACCATTCCGAAGCAAGAAACCCATCTGTTTATGATAAGCGCCATCGCGCCCGTAAGATTCTTTAGCGTAGGATAAATTTTCTACGTGAAGTTCATCGACCATTGATTTCAACTCGTTTGGAGAGATAAAAGGATCTGATGTTGAGGTCGTACGATGAGAATTTTCAGAGCTACTAAATGTGTAAGAGCTCACTCTCCCGATACGATATCAATGACAATTGTGCGCACCTCATTGCAGATCTCACGCTAATTTGCTTGACGAGAATGCTCTCGACGTAAGAGAGCTGGCTGGCCCAGACAGGAGTGATATTATGAGATAGCTGGCAGCATTGGGGTAACCAAATATTTTCATCGATTGTACGGGCGCACTCACAACGCTCGCAATGCGATGCCTTCACCTTCCGTAACATACCGTCTTGTTCCCGAAGCTGTAGGAATTGACGTAAGATTGTCAGGATTGGCATACGGATATCAGTCCAGAGCAGTTTTCCTTGATAAAATAAAGCCGTGCAAGCAACGCTGTCTTGAAGGCGCAGCTTGAATCGATTTATAAGCGATTGTATGTGCAGAAGTGTGGGATGCTCCAACGGAGCAGACGGTAATCCTAGACCAAGCAACCATTAGCAGCTTCATGGAAAACTCACCACTCTCTAGCAAACCTTCAAGCGCATCAAAGCATGTCACAGGAAAACCTTGGACTATACTCAAATAATTCGAGAAAAAAGTTTCGCATACGTTCCATATAGCATACGCTGGCGTGGAACCTTCGGCTAACCGAATTCCGTTCATCAACTGCCTACATAATCCACCATTCTTAGCGATTGAAGCTTTGTAGCCGTCTCCTTACTCATGCAAAGCAACATCGTTCTCGAGCTGTGCCCTCCTAGCATTTTTACGTAACATTTGCAGCTCCAGCAAAACCTTCAGTCTAGATTCCCCTTCATCCGTCCCGGACGATTCCAGTAAGCTACAAGGAACATGGATAACTATTGGGATATGGGGAGACTTGAGAATCAATAAACCAAGAGATCGAGCCATGAAAGAGTCGAAACATGGCATACATTTTGCGTACTACGGCCTCATGGACCTCCCGGCACCCGTACTAATTAATAGACAATGACAGGCAACTCATCAATGCGTCAGCGAAACTGCAAACGTTCCGTACGATTTGTGATCTTGCACGAACGCCCTATCACACTTTGCAGCTCATGCTATGCATACAGATTCAGATCTTTACGTACTAGCGCAATAAAAATCTGCGGCTCTATTTCTTGGACCCAGTATCTTCGCTTTGAAAGTGTGATAAACACCCATTCCTTGGCATTTCTATCTTGTTTTCTCGTTCTTCCCGTGAGACTCCATACAGCTCGAAGAAAGCCTAAAGTTTCCAGCTTTTGCCGTGCGCTATCTACATTATTTGCATCACTTTCACCGGGCGCGGCTGAATCTGTACGATTTGGCCAACTATAAAGGATACACGCTAGCGATTCCTCTTGTGTCGCGAGCTCATCATCGCATAGGAGAGCGTTGTGCCAGAGTAGAAGATCCATTTAGCTCCAGCGTTACGAAACGATTGGTTGTTTGGTCGTACACTTCCGCGACAAAATTTGTCATGTGAGGTTGTGCATGCATTTATTCAATTATGAGCGTCTTTGCAGACATCATTCTATGCTAATGGATCGCTGTGGGGTGTTCATTAAGTCTCTACTCGCTGGAGAGATACTATATATCGGGCCGGAGTAGTTTTGAGGCTGGATCGAGAAGTTTCTGACCTATTTTGCATTCTTCGTGACCAAGCTGCTGGGTCATTAGCTTACAAGGGAGATAGAATGGTTACTGTCATGCATTTAAAGCAGTTATTAGTGTCTGGGGATCAAGAAAAGATAAATTTGTGCCTGGGCATGTCGCTAGAACTCGCTCATTGAATAGCGTCTCATTCCCCACCGCAATGAACAAACAAGTCTTATTGTTCTAGGAACAAGGTCTAGCGCTACAAATGATTCAGTACAAGCTTCAAGATGTCTCAGATCTTGTCAAAAACTCCTGCAGCTGATTCCTGTATATTTATCATCGTCAGAACAGTCATTCATTTACATTGTTTGCTGAGACGCACTAAGGTCGACGGTGAATGAGATCAACTCTACCCCGATTGCTCGATTCGTATTTTTGAAGAATAAAGGAGAAGCGCATGGAGGAGATTCATTCGATCCATGAATGAGCCATTCCGAATGAGACGCTGTGATCGGATTCAATGAACGAGGCGATGCGGTAGCTGTGGCTAGCATTGAGAAATTTTTGCAAGACATCAGAGTCATGCACCTGCAAATTCTTGAACGCTAGGAGTTCTACAAAACTTGATGCTAAAGCACTACAAGCCCACACCCGCATTATAGATCGCCAGCAATGTTTAAGAGGTTCGTCTGATAGCTAAGCAACTGACCGGGTTATTCCATAGTGCCCTGATAGAAACAGGTCCTATTTTTTCATATACACAGAGTGATAATTCTCAAAGCACTCTCCACATTGGTGTGGTTTATGCTGTGCGTTCAGAGCAATATTCGATTTCGTTATCATATCGCACCTGGTTCGCCTTGATAATGTGGATTGGGACAACTGTAGGAGCAACAAGCTTATCGACTCACAACGTTCTTTTCCGGGAAGCGAATGTGCGATAACGCTTATGTTTCTGAGCCAGTGATGAAGCTTTAACATTAATTCCGCGTTCCTGAGTCTTGCGTTCTCATTCTGTAGGAATTTGCAACAATAGTCGAAGTGTTAGATCGTGCTCCATCAATATGCCCTTCGAATAACGGTGCCTTCGTATCTCGATGTCATGGAAAATTGCTGCTAGCGTCTTTAGCGATACGCAATAATGCTATGGTAAGAATAATTTGCATTTCTATGTGAGAGCTGCTTGCAGCTAATTCATCCTTCATTCATGGATACAAATGATCACCAAAAGGCACGCTGTGATTGTACAAGAGCAAAAGTGGTATGCAGCGGCTTATGCATAGCTCCATCATGAACGGGGCCAGCCATTTCCATCTTGAGGATACTAAAAGAAAATATTGGCGGACGATGAACGATAGCGCTTCGTGGCCACAGGCTCTTCATGTCTTGATTTTTTCCTAGTAAATACAGTCTCAAACACAAAGCCATGTCAAATCGCTTTCTCGACCCACGCTGCCATTTCCTTCGTTTTCCCTTATAGGTCTTGTATCATTCTTCCCGAGATAATCATAACGCTCAGCTCACCAAGATCCAGCTGCAAGACGTAGCGCCGTATGAGTATGCAAGCCGCTCCCCATATACAGCTTCAAACCGACCAAGCACCCTCCAAACCCGCAATTCCACTTCATTGCACAACAAAGATTAACCATTACCCGCAGATATACCGTTCAGAAGCATGGAGTTTCTCTACTACGGATGAAATTCTTGAATGTCAGGGCTATGCAAATTGCTCGAAGTTTGACACGTGACGCTTACATGTCTATGGAGTATAAATAAACCGATTTGCCCAGATTTTCAAAGGTCCAATGCCAGCAATCGTTCGAGACTTTCCGCATGCATTACTTTGAACCATCAGCCGCTTTATACCTCGTATGGCACCGCTTTTTTCCTGCTTGAACTCACTCATCCCTCCGACCGTCATTCGACCATGTGATCGATGTAGATGAATGATGAGATCCAGAAACAGCTTCAAGAATTGAGTAGCAAATTATGATACTTGACAAAGGTGAGCGAAGGACTTTTGTTTGGCTTTGACGACTGCCAATTTACATCAGATTTCCGGCTTCCTTTGCCACACCAGAGTCTTGACTGCAAGCGTAAAAAAAATTCGGAGGATAATATGAGCTTGACTGACAATCGCGAACTATGCCCGCGTACGTTTACTGTGCGGATGGGTAAGGGATCTGTCCAGCAGTAGTGCCTCCTCTTGCCATTACACAAGCATCGGCCGTTTCTTTCTCAGCACAAATGCTCCATTGAGAAGCATAGCAACCTTACGAGCAACCAAATGGTGTCAAGACCCGCACACTTATCGCAGCGGCACTCTATCGCCACCACATTCACACCATCGAAAACCGTTGCCGAGGCGTTATCATCAGAAGCTTTTAATCCTGAACAATTGAGTCATTGAGAATTGCAAGTATGTTTTGCATCAGACAGTTTGTGCCAAGTAAAGCGCAGCTCAATGAAGTGTTACTTTAGATGGAGAGCTTGCAAATGTGTACTGCAGAATAATCAGACTTAATAACGTAATAGAACTACAGGCAGTTTTCAAATAGCAACGGAGTACTTTCAAAAAGTGGATCATACAAAAGAAGAACAAATCGCTCATTATTTGTCAGCATAAACTACTCAAACGCTGGATACTTTTTCTTGTTGAAAAAGCGAAATCATTTTAGATGCTTCATAATCTTTGGAGCCGACTAAGGAGCATAATAAATTAGTCTCACAGTATCCATAAACGGATGAGGACATCGCATACATGAATGTCGATACAGTGCAGAAACTGCATGTATTGGCCGTCGCAATGCCCTTTTGCACGATCTAAACACGCGAGATACGCGTTTTGAGTCTCAGTACACTTCGATTCAGCTTCTTTACGAAGCTGAGGCATTATATCCTGTGGTTCTTCGTCCGCCTGAGAAACACACACAGCTGAATATCCACATGAAAATCCTAATGGTCAGTGCTTACCATCTCCTTCGACTGCGATGTCTTATACAATGACTGTCTGACCGGTTAATTTTCATGGTGACCGGTTAATCTCTGGCGCGTTCTCATGATGAAGACTCGCATCAAAACATGAGAAAATATTAGGCGAAGACAATGTCACAAATATGTAACCAAAACGCTTCAAACGCGATTTCTGCTGCATTATCACGTGACAATAACGTTTTAATGCATTCGCAGCAAGTTCCCACATGTGTTGATCGTTCCTGCTTTATCATCCGTACGAATACTATTCTCGAGAACTTCTTCTAATGTTTCCATGCGAATCAGTCCGCTGTCATTTGTGCGGAGTGCGTCGAAAAGTACCTCACATTTTCCGAAGAGCTCTACGGAAAGGTGAGGTATCGGTACTTGTGTTCATCGGAATGCTTACCCTCCATTATCATAGCGAGTTCGATGCTTTTAGTGAACTCGTCAAAGCTCACAATAATATTACTCTTAATACATATTGCACGGAAGATTTTCTCTTCAACTTTCTCAGTTGCGATAGTAGGAATTCCACGGAGAATAAATTTTATCAGACGTAAGTGATCTTCCAGGCTCCAATCTTGCGATGCTATGCTTCGCGGCGACATCAACTCCATCTTTCAACTCTTCTTGCTCTTCGTCTGCGCATTTGGAGCAGCACCCGACTTTTCTTTCACCCACGCAGGCGAGCTTACATCCGACACTGCAGCATGAAGAACAGTCTGATAAGCAGACAAAAGCTTTTCTTTGTAGTTAGCGTCCGTTGTCGCGGTGCTGCGTAATATATGATAGCTTCTGCTCAACAAAATCCTCAGCACTTTGTGCTGAAAATGTATGCGCCTAGAAAGCGACAGGGTCGAGAGTGCGACGATCTAACACTTCGGTCAAAGCATTCTTGAGAATCTCATAACTCTTTAAGTCTGACGCTCGCGTTTCCATTTAGCGAAAGGTACAACAATGAGCTAATGGATAAAGCTGTATTCAAAATCGATTATTAATAGGCAACATGCATATGACCACTGACAATCACTTCAGAAGAAGCTTAAGCTCTCAATCCAACGAAAGCATATAGAGCTTGCGCGGTTCTTACCGCTTCAAATGGCTCACATACTTCAGCGTCAAAAAGATCATAAATTGCACGATGACCCAAAAGATAATGAGAGCGATCATGTCATGATACTTGTGCTGAGGTTCGAAGTCATACTCGCTCGAAACGTACTGGTCCACGCTCATGGTTGATACGGATGTTGTAGTCGATACATTGATGATCTGACATCCTTGCTGTACCAGATTGGAGCACTCGCCGATCTGGACGCTGACGAGAGCAGCCAGAGAATAGCTTGAAGGCATCACATACTTGAACCATTTGTAGTACGCTTTCATTTGAGGCGGAGGTAGTAGAAAGCCGCTGAACAGATTCAGGAGACATGACAGCGCGCCTACCGCAACATTCGCGACCTTGGCATTCGGAGTCAATGCTGCCATCCATTGACCGATGAACGTACATAATGAAGTGTACAGAAAGAAAATAAACAAGAAGAAGAAGAAGGCACCGGCAGTGCTGTTCCATCCGACGAGCCAATATTCAATCACGAGAAATAATGTGCCGGATACAATGAGATACGGAAGTTCCGCAACAAAAAGCGATAGACTGAACGGAAGCGCACCATAGTAATTCGACATACGTTCGCGATAGTAAACTGCGCGTTCTGCACAGGATATCTCCAGTACAGTCATCATATTGATCACGCCTATGAAATCCATACTGTTGTAAATCAAACCAATATGCGAATTGATTTTCTTTGTTGTATCCGTTCCGAGCTGATAAAATGTCGTGCCAAAGATGACAGCAAAGATGGGAAATAGACAGATTCGAAGAAAGTTATACTGCGGGCTTCGCCAATATGTAAGTCTCTGCTTCTTCATCAAATTTGATAATTGGTTTGAGAATGAAGTCGCAATAGGACGAAAGTTCATCGTTGAGAAGCGGACATACTCTTCTGGAGGATTGGCCAGTTGAAGCGTACGCTCCATGTTGCGCTTACAAAAGCTACTGTTCTTGTATTCCTCAGAGTAATCGCGGACGTCACGTCCAATTCCCGCCCAATCACTTCGTTATTAAGCATATAGGTCGCAGGGTTGTATTGCGGTCGAATCTCTTCTGTACCTGGAATGGATGCGAAGTACTCTAACATTGTAATGGAATCTTTTCCAAGATCACCAAAGTATGCCGTATAACCTCCTCTCTGGACTAGTAGCAGCGCATCAAACAATTCGAACAATGAGATACCGGCTGATGAATTGTACACACATCGTACGACCAGTCCTGGCGATGGACTGCACGCCTCGCATCACGACAATTGCCGAACGAGCATCCAAACCCGACGTTGGCTCATCAAGAAATAAAATACTGGTTTGACACCACTTCAACTCCAATCGTTACGCGCTTCTTCTGCTCCACCGATAGATTCATAATCAGCTCGTTACGAATCGTATAGAGCTCTAGAAGATCAAGCGTTTCGTTCACGAGGTTCATTCGCTCGACTTCGCTGATATTCGGAGGAAGTCGAAGGTTTGCTGAGAATGCTAGCGCTTCTTGTATGGTAGCTCCTTCCGAGTGTATATCCATCTGTTCGCAATACGCTGCAATTCGACTGAAGTAGGATGGATTCTTTGGCTCTCCGTTCACAATGATCTCGCCAACTATTGATCCCCCAGTCTTACGACCAGCGATCACATCCATTAACGTCGTCTTACCAGCTCCTGTGGGTCCCATCAGCGCAGTCATTTTCCCAGGCTCAAAATGAGCCGTGATTCCATGTAGTAGCTGCTTTTGTTCGCCAGAAGGTAGCGTGACAAAGTACTCCAAATCTTTCACGCAAAGAACTGCCGGTGTAAACGCTAATCCTGCTCCACCTATCTGCTTGCCTTTCGATTCAACAGCTGGAGCACCAGGAGTGTTCACTTCCACATATACGTTTTCCAATTCAGGCTTCTCTTTCTTCTCTTCTTTTCCCGTTACCACGAAAAACTTCTCGTAACGGATGTAATGTAATGCTCCCGCGTTCAGCGCAGTGAATAACAAGTAATAAAGAACCAACACAATGAAACCATACCAAAGATATTCATGTCCTTGCGTGATCGAGAAGTTACGTAGCTGAGTGATTCCACGATTTCCTGCATCATATTTATCAGCCGTGAACTCCGAAATCATCACACTGCGCAATGCCCATGACAAAGGATTGAACCAATACATCCACTCCCAAAATGATGGAATCAAGTCGGCGAGAATGATGTTGCCGGAAAATAGGAGGAAAAAGCTTACGGATACACCGGCCAAAGCTTGACCCACAGTCACACTCGGAGATACTGAGCTCAGTAGACCCATCCATGCTCCAATCGCGTGTTGAAAAGCGACCCAAATAAGCAGACATACAAAAAATCGATCGGCTGTACGAGTAAGACCACTCATGAAATAAAAAAACTTTCCTAAGCACACAGCGACAGCCAAATTCACGGGTATCTGTACAAGCGATGTCGCGATCGCATACGAGCTTGTTCGAAAGAAATTGCGAGACCGCTGCTTGTAAAAGACTTGACGTAGTTGGAAGGCGATCGTTACTTGTTGCCACGCCTGTCGTTGAAACACAGCAATGCTGAAAAATATCATCCGAAGATAGTATTTTGGATCGCAGTTGAAGTAAATCATCCCCAACACAAGCCCAACAAGCAGAGCTTCCATGATTTTACCCCATAACAATGGACGATCACGTAGCCATATAGCCTTGGACCGATTCATCAGTAAAAGTGTGCTCGGAATGAAACCCAGTCCAAACTCGGAACGTTCTCTAGATCGAGCCAAATTGGCTACAGCTTTAGCTTTCTTAAAATCATCGGGATTTTGGAAAGCGTGCTCATTGAATCCGAGACTCAATGTTTCGTGTGTCTTGGAATATATTTTTGATTGAAAGAATAGCTCACTAAATTCTTCAGAAGTCGTTGGGAGCTTCTTCATGTCCACATTTCCATTCGTATAACGGTGTCCTCGACCAGAAGTAACCTCAATCAGAAAATCTGCAGGATCTGTACGAGCCGGACAAGTGAAGCCACGTTCCGAAAAGTAATTTAGTATTTCCGTTCGTGGTCCGTGGTACAACAAGCGTCCTTCGTTCACCATCAAGATGTCATCAAACAGCTCTACTACTTCAGGCGTCGGTTGCAACAAAGCTATCACAGCAGACCCACCCAACGTCTTCGCCCATGTTCGACACGATTGAATGATATCAAACGTAGCGGCACTGTCCAAACCCGTTGAAATCTCATCACACAAGAACAAACTTTGACCACCCACAAGCATCTCTCCTACAGTCACTCTTTTGCGCTCCCCGCCACTAACTCCCCGCAATAACGCGTCACCGACAACTGTATCAGCACAATTCGTTAGACCCAAGATCTGAATAAAAAGCTCCGTTCGTAATGCAGCAATGTCTCGAATTTCCTCCGGCTGGTCGTCTGGCAGCCCATTCATACAGATATCAGCGAACTTGAGTGTTTCACGGACGGTCAATGTCGGGATATGATTATCTCGCTGATCCACAAGCCCCACGAGCTTCACCAAATCGATCTCGTCCGCTGATAAGCCTGAGTAAAGGATCTCTCCGCCTACTTTCGCCGTACTCGTGTTCTTCAATTTACCCGCCAGTGCCTTTAGAAACGTAGACTTCCCGGCCCCCGGATTCGCCAAGACAAGCGTCATCGATCCAGGTCGAATGATTCCGTTCATAGGATGAAGAACTTGCTTCTGCACTACTTCTTGTTTACGCCATGGGCAAAAGATCTTGCCTAAATACGATCCAACAGTTATTTGCCCTCCGCTCTCTGTCGCTCGTGGAACTTGCACAGTGTAAGAGAGATTTTCAAAGCGAACTTCGGGAGTCGGAAGCTGTAAATTTATCTTGTTCGAGAGATGATTATACTTCTTATAGAAGCGTTCAAGTCCACCCGAAAGCATCTGATCCAAGTTCTCTGCTCGGAGAGTGCTGTACCGCGAGGCCAAGTCATCATCGTCGCGTCGGGAATAAGGATCTTGAATGCTCAAGAAGTTGAGCGATCGATAAACTTCCGGAACCTCTTCCTCCAAAAGTTCTTTGTGGAGCTCTGCGGACATAATGTTCTATTGCTACTGCGCTTTGTTGGACGGTGCGGTCTGGACGTTCGCAATAGAGAGAAAATAACACTATAGTTGAATGCGATTCTTATCTCAGTGAATGAGTTACGGAAAAGGGCGAGCTTTTTTCTCTCTCTCAAAGATTGGAAACTTTACGCTGCGCTTAGCTTATACTGAAGTTCAGAAGGTACACTGGCTTTGCTTATATTGTAACTTAAAGTATGAGCGATGCGCTCCTCCGATCAGATACAAATGCGTGAACAATGTTACTGCCGTGAATAAAGTTTGAGTCTTTTACACTGATGGTCCACAATCCTCTGTCATTATTTAGAATAGAGTGGAATTAGATACGGCGCAGTAGAAACAAGTTGTAAGTATCGCTTAGATTATGCATTTTCTGTAGCTCATCCCGACATAACAGTATTCGAACGAACGTAGCAGATTTTACATCACGAGGGTAGGTCACGCTGGCTTGAAATGGCTGTTTCTACTTAAGAGCTCATCTCAAATAGATACCGTACAATTCGTAGAATGAAGCATCACACATAAAGTCCTGTGAGCTATAGATTCTTTATAAGAATAGTGCTTGGCCAAGACGAAAAGCCTAATGTATTAGTTGTACAGAACATTGGCAGTCCTTGCCTTAGTCGTAAGTTTCTCCTTTTTGAAACAATAAAATGCTATCGAAAATAGAAGGCACATTGCTATCTATGGTGCGAGTAAGAAGATGGGTTTCCCGGAGAGGTTCGTGGTTGTATAAGACGCACCTGAAAATATACGACGTGATGGAATGAGATATCTAAATACGGCATGCACGGTTGGAATCGAGTCTGTCTTGTTTGATTAGTTTGATTTTGGCACCATATTTGCTGACGATATCCTGTAACCGCGCAAACTCGGTCCTACATTGAAGCACCTAAGGTCATGGGAGTGAAATTTTATTCGCAAGACGCACCCGTTGTTGTACGTCACAGGGCTCACATTCACTGGATACCGTGCAAAAGAGTCCACTTTCACTATCATAAACGCGATGGATAGCCTTTGGTCGATAAGTGGCGGTGAAAGCGGTTGCATAAACATCCTGGTGTTTCCGCAGAAAGTGTTTCTAGGTACGACAAGAAAGAAGTGCGGTTTCCGCGAGCGCATTCAAGCTAAATGCCCTATATTTTATAGTAAATGTCTTGGAACATACAGCGAAACAAGTACAATGAGGGGCTCAGTGACGGTCCAAGGCGGCGCTACATACCTCCCATTCATTGCTCGATAGGTACGCTGAATGTGTATGAAAGCGATGTTAAAGATTGTGTCATGTCCATCCTTTATTGCAGTAGAAATTGTACGAAAGCTAGCAGAGTACAGGCACTCAAGATGCGACAACTTCGATCCAAACGAAAAGCTCGTTATCGAAGTGCACGAGTGGACTCTCGCTTATACATTGCTCTCCGTTACATTCTGTCGCATTCATTACAGCTTTACTACGATGTTCTGCATATAAAACCGTAGCAACTTGACAATAAGATAACAAAATATAAAAGGCTCTGATGTTTTTCTACATTAAAACAAATCGACAAGAGTTTTCGAAAAGAAAAACGTAATCTGTATCGCAAAGAATCTCATATATTCCGTACGCCACAAGATACATCGTCATGAGACGTCAATCACCTAGGACGAAGCACGAAGCGACGGGTCCCATAGAACACTATTTAATCTTCATGTAATCTTAATCTAAATCCTAAAACGAATTGATCTAACACTTAAGCACCTGATCAAAAATCTATCGCAAAACTCCTCTTGTCTCACGCCCATTCGCATAGCGTTGCTAGTAATCCATCTCACCTAGAGGTCGGAACCCGACTCACAGTTTGATCGTATGTCCGGAAGCGAGAGAGGAGATTTACTCGCGGAGGAAGTGCCAGAAGTTTATCGATCGCTCAACTTCTTAAGCATTCAAGATCCTTATTCCCGACGCGACGATGATGACTTGGCCTCGCGGTACAGCACTCCGAGCAGAGAACTTGATCAGATGCTTTCAGGTGGACTTGAACGCTTCTATAAGAAGTATAATCATCTCTCGAACAAGATAAATTTACAGCTTCCGACTCCGAAGTTCGCTTTGAAAATCTCTCTTACACTGTGCAAGTGCCACGAGCGACAGAGAGCGGAGGGCAAATAACTGCTGGATCGTATTTAGGCAAGATCTTTTGCCCATGGCGTAAACAAGAAGTAGTGCAGAAGCAAGTTCTTCATCCTATGAACGGAATCATTCGACCTGGATCGATGACGCTTGTCTTGGCGAATCCGGGGCCAAGTCTACGTTTCTAAAGGCACTGGCGGGTAAATTGAAGAACACGAGTACGGCGAAAGTAGGCGGAGAGATCCTTTACTCAGGCTTATCAGCGGACGAGATCGATTTGGTGAAGCTCGTGGGGCTTGTGGATCAGCGAGATAATCATATCCCGACATTGACCGTCCGTGAAACACTCAAGTTCGCTGATATCTGTATGAATGGGCTGCCAGACGACCAGCCGGAGGAAATTCGAGACATTGCTGCATTACGAACGGAGCTTTTTATTCAGATCTTGGGTCTAACGAATTGTGCTGATACAGTTGTCGGTGACGCGTTATTGCGGGGAGTTAGTGGCGGGGAGCGCAAAAGAGTGACTGGAGGAGAGATGCTTGTGGGTGGTCAAAGTTTGTTCTTGTGTGATGAGATTTCAACGGGTTTGGACAGTGCCGCTACGTTTGATATCATTCAATCGTGTCGGACATGGGCGAAGACGTTGGGTGGGTCTGCTGTGATAGCTTTGTTGCAACCGACGCCTGAAGTAGTAGAGCTGTTTGATGACATCTTGATGGTGAACGAAGGACGCTTGTTGTACCACGGACCACGAACGGAAATACTAAATTACTTTTCGGAACGTGGCTTCACTTGTCCGGCTCGTACAGATCCTGCAGATTTTCTGATTGAGGTTACTTCTGGTCGAGGAGAGCGTTATGCGAATGGAACTTTGGACATGAAGAACCTTCCGACGACCTCTGAAGAATTTAGTGAGCTATTCTTTCAATCAAAAATATATTCCAAGACACACGAAACATTGAGTCGCGGATTCAATGAGCACGCTTTCCAAAATCCCGATGATTTTAAGAAAGCTAAAGCTGTGGCCAATTTGGCTCGATCTAGAGAACGTTCCGAGTTTGGACTGGGTTTCATTCCGAGCACACTTCTATTGCTGAATCGATCCAAGGCTATATGGCTACGTGATCGTCCATTGTTATGGGGTAAAATCATGGAAGGATTGATCGTTGGGCTTGTGTTGGGGATGATCTACTACAATTGCAATCCAAAATACTATCTTCGGATGATATTTTTCAGCATTGCTGTGTTTCAACGACAGGCGTGGCAACAAGTAACGATCGCCTTCCAACTACGTCAAGTCTTTTACAAGCAGCGGTCTCGCAATTTCTTTCGAACAAGCTCGTATGCGATCGCGACATCGCTTGTACAGATACCCGTGAATTTGACCGTCGCTGTGTGCTTAGGAACGTTTTTCTATTTCATGAGTGGTCTTACGTACAGCCGATCGGTATTTTTGTATGTCTGCTTATTTGGGTCGCTTTTCAACGATTGGATTGGGCATGGATGGGTCTACTGAGCTCAGTATCTCCGAGTGACTGTGGGTCAAGCTTTGGCCGGTGTCTCCGTAAGCTTCTTCCTCCTATTTTCCGGCAACATCATTCTCGCCGACTTGATTCCATCATTTTGGAAGTGGATGTATTGGTTCAATCCTTTGTCCTGGGCATTGCGCAGTGTGATGATTTCGAGTTCACGGCTGATAAATATGATGCAGAAATCGTGGAATCACTCAGCTACGTAACTTCGATCACGCAAGGACATGAATATCTTTGGTATGGTTTCATTGTGTTGGTTCTTTATTACTTGTTATTCACTGCACTGAACGCGGGAGCATTACATTGGCATCCGTTACGAGAAGTTTTTCGGGTAACGGGAAAAGAAGAGAAGAAAGAGAAGCCTGAATTGGAAAACGTATATGTGGAAGTGAACACTCCCGGTGCTCCAGCTGTTGAATCGAAAGGCAAGCAGATAGGTGGAGCAGGATTAGCGTTTACACCGGCAGTTCTTTGCGTGAAAGATTTGGAGTACTTTGTCACGCTACCTTCTGGCGAACAAAAGCAGCTACTACATGGAATCACGGCTCATTTTGAGCCTGGGAAAATGACTGCGCTGATGGGAGCCACAGGAGCTGGTAAGACGACATTGATGGATGTGATCGCTGGTCGTAAGACTGGTGGATCAATAGTTGGCGAGATCATTGTGAACGGAGAGCCAAAGAATCCATCCTACTTCAGTCGAATTGCAGCGTATTGCGAACAGATGGATATACACTCGGAAGGAGCTACCATACAAGAAGCCCTAGCATTTTCAGCAAACCTTCGACTTCCTCCGAATATCAGCGAAGTCGAGCGAATGAACCTCGTGAACGAAACGCTTGATCTTCTAGAGCTCTATACGATTCGTGACGAGCTGATTATTAATCTATCGGTGGAGCAGAAGAAGCGCGTAACGATTGGAGTTGAAGTGGTGTCGAACCCGAGTATTTTATTTCTTGATGAGCCAACGTCGGGTTTGGATGCTCGTTCGGCAATTGTCGTGATGCGAGGCGTGCAGTCCATCGCCAGGACTGGTCGTACGATATTGTGTACAATTCATCAGCCAAGTATCTCATTGTTCGAATTGTTTGATGCGCTATTGCTGCTGCAAAGAGGAGGTTATACGGCATACTTTGGTGATCTTGGAAAAGACTCTATTACAATGTTAGAGTACTTTGCATCCATTCCAGGCACAGAAGAGATTCGACCGCAATACAACCCTGCGACCTATATGCTTGAAGTGATTGGAGCGGGTATTGGACGTGACGTCCGCGATTACTCTGAGGAATACAAGAACAGTAGCTTTTGTAAGCGCAACATGGAGCGTACGCTTCATCTGGCCAATCCTCCAGAAGAGTATGTCCGCTTCTCAACGATGAACTTTCGTCCTATTGCGACTTCATTCTCAAACCAATTATCAAATTTGATGAAGAAGCAGAGACTTACATATTGGCGAAGCCCGCAGTATAACTTTCTTCGAATCTGTCTATTTCCATCTTTGCTGTCATCTTTGGCGACATTTTATCAGCTCGAACGGATACAACAAAGAAAATCAATTCGCATATTGGTTTGATTTACAACAGTATGGATTTCATAGGCGTGATCAATATGATGACTGTACTGGAGATATCCTGTGCAGAACGCGCAGTTTACTATCGCGAACGTATGTCGAATTACTATGGTGCGCTTCCGTTCAGTCTATCGCTTTTGTTGCGGAACTTCCGTATCTCATTGTATCCGGCACTTTATTTCTCGTGATTGAATATTGGCTCGTCGGATGGAAACAGCACTGCCGGTGCCTTCTTCTTCTTCTTGTTCATTTTCTTTCTGTACACTTCATTATGTACGTTCATCGGTCAATGGATGGCAGCACTGACTCCGAATGCCAAGGTCGCGAATGTTGCGGTAGGCGCGCTGTCATGTCTCCTGAATCTGTTCAGCGGCTTTCTACTACCTCCGCCTCAAATGAAAGCGTACTACAAATGGTTCAAGTATGTGATGCCTTCAAGCTATTCTCTGGCATCCCTTGTCAGCGTCCAGATCGCCGAGTGTTCAGCATTGGTACAGGACGGTTGTCAGATGATCAGTGTTGTCACGCCTACCGCAAAATCAATCATGAGCGTGGAACGATATATTGCGACGGAATATGACTTTGATCCTCAGCGGAAGTACGCGTACATGGGTGCGCTTATTCTCTTTGGGTCGCCTTACAGTTATTCATTTTCCTGACGCTAAAGTATGTGAGTCATCTGAAGCGTTAGGCTGAAGTTATAGCGCCGAAGCAGCGTATGTAATTTGTGAATAGAATTGCTGTCTGCAATAGTTATCGTTATTCCTTCGTCTCCAGCCGTAGAATGAGTCATTAGACCGACTACGGCCTGGCCTGGAGTCGCTCGAGTCGCAGAGCCTTCGAGCGCGATCAGTATAGAAATAGGAGCATACGCTATACAAAACAGGACCAAAAGACTCTCATTTTGGATTAAACTGCTTGTTTGAGCTTAGAAAAAAACGATCTCAAACAAAAAACATCACGCTCTTCAGGCGTTCATGGATCTGAGACATTCGCAAATCCGTTTCGATCTTCTTACTTGAGCCCGAGATGTTGGAAGCCGTGTCACTGTCGCCCGTTGGCGTGAAGAATCGAGCTCGGAAGGCCATCAGATGTGAGTAATAGGCCGAAGGGACGATAGAAACAGATCGAGTGCATCTGGCGAACGTGTAGCACAATCGATACGTCAGTGATTGGAGCTCATCGGGCTTAAATTGATTTTCGTCTACAACGACATGATAATGCGCGGGACGACTTGTGCCTTGGATACCAGCGTGGCTCATCAAGTAGAAATCGTATTCGAAAGGATGACAGACACCACGGTCTACCACCGTTCCTGCCTTGACATTACCACTGCGATCCATATCTTTTTGGTCGACGGCGAAGAATCGCGTGTTGTGGCGTTTCTGCACGATGATAAACGTGATCGGAGGATTGTATCCCTTTTCCAACGATGCGCAGGCAGCACGGAGAGCTGTAACCTCTTCGTTTATGATCATTTGAAATTGGCCTTCACTTACGCCATCGCGATAGAATACGATCGAAGCTGGCTTGACTCTTGTTTCTTTGAAGAACCGAATAAGCATATCTTTGGCCATATGTTCCAAGTCAACAATCTGCTCGACTCTGTGTCCTTGTGCGCGCATGGTCGCTGCGTGCTTGACACAGTAGCGGTCCATCGAAGCAACGAGTGCTGCAATAGAAGGTCGGCTCTTTTCCATCGGTCCTGGATGAGTGACGTCGGCACCAAAGACAATGGTAGGAACAGATGAGATTTGGGTAGGGGATCTCGAACAACTGTGTTTATTCCTCCGAGTTTGGTATTCACTTTTAGAAGAATATTGGCGATGTACTGAGGATTAGCCTTATCGATATGCTTTGCAAGCATGCACTGCGATGGAATTCCGCATTCAGTATCGGAAACTCGCTTCAAATCACCGTAAGTTCCAGCATCCGCCATTGGATTGATAAGCCAAATAATTTGCGGAGGTGCCTGAACGTTTTTGTGCTTTATGCATTGCTTCAAAGAAAAGATCGCGGACTTTGTCATAGCGCTGCTGCTTCATCACAATTGGCGGTAGCTGTTGCGCCACTTGCATGCCCAATTCTTTCATTTGGCCGATAACTTTGCTGAAAAAATTCTTGACTTGGTCTGGACCGCAGCGGCGAGTTTCGCACGTATTAATGATAGCCCACGACATCAATTTGTTGGCCTGAAAAAGTGTCTTGTTCCGCATATTCCAGGCCCCATCGCGAGGCTTTTCGCTACCCTTAGCATACGCCATTTCTGGCTCTGGAAGCACTCGCGCCTTCGTAGTGATCATAGACGGACTTACTTGCATACCAAAAGCCTTTAGCACAGGATCACGATCAAATCCGGCCTCACGAAGCTTTAACTCAATACGGCGTTTGCGATCTTCCGGCTTTGTGCAAGTGAAGCGAATCATGTTTGCTACTTGCTTATCCGTAGCTTTGCGTGGGGACTTCTGTCCGGCGATGATTTCGCAGACCTCCAACGGCAAGTAATTCTTCTTGTTTTGAGCCCCCACATGAAGACAAGGTAATCCGGGATATCTCAGAGGGCGGTATGTCTTGGCAAAATAAGCGGCCACGGAAACTTTGTTGCCTGACTCATCTTCAAAAAATAAATCCTTTGCGGCCACACTCGACAAACCATTGACACGATACGACCGGATGACATTTCCACGATGGTTGGGCTTGACCTTGACACCTTTAAATGCCTTAGACACAATAGATATTTGAGCCTTGTTCAAGGAGCTGGGAAGAGTAGGATTGCGCTCGTCCAACACTGCAACTAAAAACTCAAGGCAACTCATGGCTTTTACGAAGGCTGTTGCAGCCAGGTCCAAGTTAACCGCTAAGTGACTTTGAGTTGCCCGAACACTTTGGAAATACCCAAACCATACATCAGCGCCTTCCCCAATGTCTTTCGCACCCGTAGCAGCGTACAAACTCTTGCCAACACTTACAAATTTGTAGCTTGCAGTGTGTCGTAGAGCAATATCAAGAGCTTGAAGAGCATCGTAAGGCGTGTAATTAAGCTTCCCTTGTAAAAAAGCATTCAGCTGAGCCATACCCACTGCCAAAGGTGTGGCTTCTTTTACAAGACAATGATACGGACGAGGCTTTTGCTGGTCTGGAAGAGCAAGATCTTGAAACATCTTTTCATGGAATGGAAACTTCGTTGAGGTGTAAATATTTTTACGAGAATCACTGACCGCTACAATGCTGGGATATTCTTTCTTTATCTTGGCAAGTAAAGATCTCATTAATAAGAAGCTCGTCGTTTTATTCAATCCCTCGTTCGTAAACTTCTCTCCTTGAAGCGCCATTGATACATCATAATGATAAAACTCACCGTTTAAATTCACGTTGAGCTTGAAGTGATTCGCAATTATCGATATCTCTCGCCCCAACTTTCCAAAGCACGGTCGTGGAGGGAATTTCATCTCAACATAAGATTTCGAAGCCACAGGCTTTGAAACAAGACTGAGAGATTCAAAAGACGCAGCTACTTGCGCTGGGGCAGGAGGAGCAGAAACCTGCGGTGGAACTGGAGCTGACGGTGGGGCCCGAGATGATGCTGGGACTGGCGCTGGAGCTGACGCTGGGGCTCGAGATGATGCTGGGACATGCGCTAGCGTCTGCCCTGGTACCGCGCCTGAGCCAGGAGGTGGGGGATTTCCGCGCCCTTCTGATTGTTGGCCTCTCCGCTTTCGAGGCATTTCAGAAATGGAACTTCTCGAACCAAAGGTATTTTAAATTTTCTTCAATCTTACTGGATAATAATACAAGTACGGTACTGTTGAGCACATCCTAGGTATGATGTCTGCCGCAGACCCGATACTACGCTGCTTACAAAAGCGTTCATACGTTTTCAAGACAGGCGATCTTAAATAATTCTGGATAGATAGGGAAGTATAAAAGGAGATAGTCGAAAGTATGGAACATGATCTAGAACGCGTGTCTTGAATACAGTGACTTCTCAGGCGATTATGTTTCGCTAAGAGCGAGTTATGTATATTTATAAGAGGTTGGAAGAAAGTGTACGCGTAGGAGACCATCGTCATGGAATTAATTGAAGCCAGCTTAAACTTGAATAGAGAGTTTGTGAGTCAGAGGGTAAGTGGGATCGATATATATTGTCACCAGCGTATGTTTAATGGTGTGAGATCGGAGATACTTGGAGTATGTATACTCTGTGAAAAATTGTCTGCATGTGCTGAAGAAGCTACTGATCGGGTCCACGAACTGACTTTTTGTGGACGTATTACCTGAAACTGCTGTATTGATATAAGGACCCCATTTGAGCGAAGAAGTAACTTTGGCTTCCATTATGCGCTGCATTTCCGGGTAGACTCAGCTCCTGAAGGAGCAAGCGTTTTATAAGAGACATATGTCTTGTGCAGTAGAAACCACCTCCTGTGTGACTGAATGTCATCAAATAAACTTGGACCGAACAGTTGTGTCTGTGCTTGATATTCATGAGTAATTCAAGGCGAAATTAGGTTTAGTGGACAGCGTAATGACATATAAATATACCCGTTGATTATGTGACGCTATCATTCCGTTTATGAGCCAAATCCTTCGATGTGATTCGCTTAATTAAATCAATTTACGCCATATTCGCCAATTAAATTTTCTTATTACATCCAATCACACAACGCCCTTGTATGTGACATTTCAGACAAAAACCTCCAAAGATCGCGTAATGGTACCCATGAGAAATCAGAGCACAGAAGAACGAAGTGTTCAAGGTATAATCTCTATATTTTATATAAATCACTGTATGACAAGACTGCAATGTAGAATGGAAACTTGACGAGCTGGAGCAAAAGTTTCACCTTCTTAGCGTGTCCGATAATTTCACAGAGGTGGATTTGTACGCTATACACGAAGACCTGAATGATACAAGCTACGATTTACATTCTGTCGAAAACAATTATGAAGTCTTGCAGGACCAGATAAGAGAGCAAGCCATCCCCGAAGAAATATACAAGAACGATGGTGATGTGGCACGGGGGGAGCGTGATGCGATGCATGAGGAATTGGAGGATATGAAGTTTCGCTTGGCGAATGCAAGGAGCGAGAGCAAAAGGCAATTATGCATCCAAAAAGAGGAACTTCGGCAAAGCTTCGAGGAAGAAAAGAATGCAGCAAAAGAGCGTATACGGGAGCTAGAATTTGATCTCAACGAAGCAAACAATAAAATCAACGACTTGGGAAGAATAGAGGACCCAAGAAACCGAAACGCTACCTACTTTGAACAACCTGAAGACTCAATAAGCTTGGCTTTCACAGCACATGAAGGATCGGAAGAGGAGCTACAGGTCGACAAAGTTGCTTGTCTTGAAGAAAAACTACATCACGTGCACGCGGAATACGATCGCATCGTCAAAGACATGGAAGAAAAAGACTCGATTATACAAACTACAAATGTAGATAATCAAGCAGCGCACAAGGCCTTATTCGAAATTAGGGTAATACTAAAAGTATGTCTAACACAGCTAGACGGGACGAATTCAGGTCAGCCTGGAATAGACCAAGAGTATAGTTTTCTCGCTTTAGCTACCGAGGACTCATTACAAAGTACGGACGAATTACCTAACCAAGTCCAGCGATTGTACAACCGAATGCATAGAGCTCAGAATACGCAAGGGATTAACGGAATAGAACTGTCACCTAATGTGACCGCATCGAGAAACCTCCTGATGTTCAATGGAGTCTCCATAATACAAATTCAATATCTACAGCTCGACGAGGTCGTCCGACATATTGAGGATAAGATAAGCAACGTGAACGCAGCTGGATCAAGTGACATAGATGAGCGCTGGGTACACTCCGACACAGAGCCATATTACTTAAATGGTGGACGGGGTTCGGATCGACAGACGATGGAGTCGATCGTCGCTCAGAGAGAAGGAAAGGAAAAACTAGAAAACCTCAAAAATGAGCTCGGAAAAAGCAAGACGGAGGCTCTACAGCTCAAGCAGCAATTAATCATGGTTCAAGTGGAGTTGGACCGCGCAAATGAGAGCCTTACGATGTTGAACGCGCGCTGCAAAGATTCAGAGACAAAATGTACGCAGCTTCGATCCGCATCGAGTCGTTCTTCCGAGCTCTTGCACCAGTACGAAATGCAGCTTAATGAACTTCGAGCTCAGTTGGACGATGAAGCACAAGCTTTGCATAAAGCACGACTGGAAACCGATAACGCGAATAAGTCTTCCGCGATCTTTGAATCGCAAGTAACGCAACTGCACCAAGATCTAAAGGATGTACAAGTGGAAAAAGCGTACTTGACGCAGCGCATTAAGGACTTCGAGGCAGTCCGAATTTCCACGGATGATCGTGATGTGCAGACGACGGGTCTGCTTGAAGATGATCAACAAACCGAACATTCTTTAATGGATCATCTCCAAGTCAACAGGTCATTGGAGGTGCAACTCTCCAATACGCAGAATGATAATCAAGACCTTCTCACAGCGACAAGAGAGCTCGAGCAGAATGTAGAACACTACAGAGCTATCGCCGATGCCAACCAAAATGCCTATGAGGAGCTAGCCAATAAGAGCTTGGATCGGGAAAAAGAGAATGAGGAACGTCTAACGATGGCCGTATGCGACAAAGAGGCGGTCGAAATGGACTGTAAGAAATATCGTGCTGTGCTTGAAGAGCGCGCAACACTGGGGAATACGTTCTTCTTACAGCAAGACCAAATTAAAAGCACAAAAGAAGAAGCGGAGCGCAAAATCATCGAAACTATGGAAATATGGCGCGTGCAAGAAGAGCTACAAGCGAAACAGGTGAAAGAGTTAAACGAGACGATCGCTAGTCTAAAATGCGACATAAACGGATTGCGAAGGAAGTATGAGGGTGAACAAGAGCTCAAAGATGAACAAGTGGCAACGGAAGCGCTCCACGATGATGACGATGGTTACAGTCAGAATATGGATAAAGACAACGCAGAATACCCTGGAACGTCCTTATCAGCCGCCGAAAAGCAAAACTCGCTGGAGCACGTGCAATGGCATACGCGCGATATGTTGGATGACATGACTCAGGATCTTTGGAAACTTCACAATCGACTATTGATAAGCCAACACGCATTGAAAAAAGATTATACGGAATTGGTGGATAATCAAGAGATGAAACACATAGATAATGGCCGAGACTCTCAACAATTTCGTGATGAACGGTCCGCACCGAATACACCGAATGCAGAACGTTCGGTAGCTGAAGGATCATCGGCGGCTTCAGAAGTATCTGCACAATCCATCATTGTGCAAACTTACGCAACAGAAGTGCAACCAAATCAGGATGCCGCTGAACAGAATCAGGTTCTAGAGATGGCCAAAAAGCAAGGAAAAGAACGAAGTAAGAATGGCAGCCGAACCAGAATCCGTGTTGTACCCGGTGGAAGCAGCTATGATCCACCTAAGCAGACTTTGTTGAAGGAAACGCACTTTCAAGAATCAGAAATCCAAGAGATTCACCTGGAAATGCACCAGCTGCCGCAGTAACCATCTTGCCTTTGCCGCCCTGTGATATATCTGGCAATATTAATGACGATCCTACAACGGAGCTGAATCCATTGTCTATGGCGTGCGGATCGATATCTGCGAGCACAGATAAACGTGGAAAGCGAGATAATTTGGTTTCCGTTCCAACCCCGCCGACAGTCGTTGGCTCATCAGTCGAAGTGGGCACGAACGTTGCGTTTGATGCTTCTTCTAACAGCCAGTTGGAAGCCAGTCGTACCGACTGCTTGCAGCGCGACGTACACGGTCAGAAAATGGACTCGAGAGATGTCACTGGGCTACTGGGTAAGCGTACGGCCTCGAACATAGAATCATCGGAATCAGAACCACCACTCAAAAAGCAACGAAGGTAAGTGAAAATCAGCCCGTAACAACAACAAGAACGAGGACACAAGATATCGATACAAATAAATAGTATGCTTAGTAAGATAAACGGCAATGCAAGCTCCAGAGCGTAACATTTCCTCTTCATGCACGTAACTAATGTGGTGTCTCTGACATTGTCTCATCTTATACGTGTAGGGATGCGGTACAATACGTGACGCTGCCTTCATCGATATAATCGTATATGTAATTAGCATGCAGGATGTGAAGTACATAATACTAATCAGTGCTAGCAATATCTTTTCAAAATGCTTATTTGTGAATATGATACCTTTATCTGCTGTACAGACATAGCCGGAGTCGAGATATCGTTCGATAGCACATGTTAGCCGCTGCTGACACGGCGAGGTTTCATGGGTTTTGTAGTATGTGCAACATCAACGGGCATATTCAGGCTACGCCGCTTCTTTCGATTCACATTAGACATAGTCTTGTGATCTTGTAGAATGTCCATTTGTTCGCCTTCACAATGTTTTCTGTGGGCCGATCATCACAATCGCAGCTGCCGTGCCGCTCGTCATCTCTCGCATTACGTATTGGACTCCACGTTCTAAGGACCATGCGCCATATGCTGTTCTCTGAACCTTTTCATATTCTTATCCTCTCCGCATACGCTCTCCTTCTTTGACTTTTGCGATTTCTCATCCCTCGACAAATCTTGTGAGCTAGCCATGGCTCCAACGAAGTCGATATTGCCGACGTGCAGATAGTCCGGATATCAATAATAGAATGCTCAATTTCGTCTTCCAGTGAGAGGTGCGATACTTTTTACTCGTTCATCAGCCGTGGAGAAGATACGGTCGCAATTTCTAAGGACACAGAAGGCGCTTGACTATTCATCAGGTCTTCTACTTGCATTAATGCTCCATCCATCTCAATTGCGAAGCCATTTGCAAACATATTATATACGGAGCTAATACCAATGTATCTCATTGTTGCGTCCTTCACAATGAAAGAATGTAACTTTTTTTGCGCCATCTTCCATACAACTTCTCTCGCTACGGACTGATCATGAACAACCAGCACTTTGCAATTTTTATCATGCCACAGTGTCCGCATTGTCAGTGCAAACGTAACTCTCGCGAGCATGTGTATAATATCCGAGCGTAAAGCGTTTCCCAAGTCCAGTTCTACAAAGTCATTCGCAGATCGATGAACGTTGACGCCGAGGCGTCTTTGCACAATCTCAGTCTGATCGAAGACGTCGAATAGACATTTTTGTATCGGTTAGAGCCCAGCAAAAAACGGCACTGTTATTGATAACAGTAATATGACCTAATTGACCTCGGATCATAGCTGTCAAAGCTTTTTTATTTTTGCGATAACTGAGGGTCTGCTGTCATTATTTCCACACGAGACTTTCTTCGTATTCCCATTATAAGCGATGGCACGATACGCAATATCTGTTTCCGTCACAATTCCTTTGACAACATTGTTGGAAGAGAAGACCAACACTGTATCGAGTAGTGTTGGAAGCGCGGATGCTTTCTAGCGGCATGAGCGGTGGATGCTTCGTAGTTATTTTATCATTAAAGTTATATGGCAACGCGTTCCAAAACCGCTTAGTCGTTTGACAAATACTGCATTTCTAGCCACGCGCAGCACAGCATATGCACTGTAACGAGACCGACGATAGTGCCGCAGTCCGACACAAGCAAAGCTGTTTTATGAGAGGGATGGAGCGCGTACATTGCGTCGATAAGGTTTGTGTCGACGCTGTCTGAATGGCACATCCTTCGTACAATCTGAGCGAGCGTTAAATGTTCTTGCTTCCGTAAACACCGCGCTCATCTCTTCACGCGGCATACTCCTCACGTTGACACCATCTATATTTTTGACCCAGCATGCAACGTTAAACGACCGTAAATCTCCGCGTTCGCTTGCTTGCACGTCTTATTTTCCCTCAAAGAGAGCGAATTTACCGATTAGAGCGTGCTTTGCACACCTCGCTGGAGGATTTGCTGCTCAATGTCTGCTGCAAACAATGTAAATGGGCTCTTGAGAAAATGATGATAGAGTTCGTTCGCTGTGTTTAAGCAATTTCCATCCACTGATGCACCTCAAAATGGTAGCTTTCAATATATACAAAGATCCGCTGCTTCTCGCGAGTCAAGGGTGTTCGTGGCAGTATATTTTCAATGGTATGGTAGCGCAGCACTCGTACTTCGACTGCAACAAAGACCGAGCTATAATATCCCGCAGGAGTTCGTCACTATTATTGTTATAAGGAACCGCTTTCCTGTGTAGGTTGTAGCATGCGTCCATATGCGTTGCAAACAATGACACTGAGCTTTGCTGCCCCAAAGCATTCGGAGAAGGCGTTCGATCTTGTCGTTCTACCTTAAGTACAACGCTTGATACCTTTTCACGCGGACTTCGTGCTTCCTCATTCGTCTTCATTGATGAATGTGCTAGTGCTCGTAACAGAACTTATTTCGTCTTCAATAAAAATGTCTGAGAGCCTTTATTGATGAACTTTTCCCAATCGCCAATATTTCTAGCGTTTCTACTGCCAATAATCAGCGCAGCAATGGCGCAGAGCCGTGTGTGGCTGGACAGCTCGGTACACATAATATCGTGGACACACTGCTCCTTCGCAGCGAATGTAAGATGCGTGATAGAGCGCATCTATAAACGTCGTATTTTCGTATTTGCGTTGAACCATTCCATCGAATTAGTGCGTTCTCCAATGAACAACTTGTTGATCAGTTGTGTAAGGATTCGAAATTGTTATACTTGATAATTGTATACAGCCAAATAATTGTAGACAGCATTTGTTATTCGGTGCTCAACCTTTATATCCCTTTTAAGAACGAATTTAAGTTCAAATCATTATACTTGACAATTGTATACATCTATATGATAAGGGACATGCTGGTCGTATGCAGAATTTGATTTTTGATGCTCAACCTTAAGCTCCCAATCAAGTACGAATTTCAATAATTCGATTTGCCTTTCACAATATGAAACAAACATGAGGAATCCGGAGCACGAATGAGCTCCACCTTAACCGCTATATTTGACAATTCTACAAACCTATATGATCAGAACATGCTGATTAAATACAGCAGTTGTTTTTCGGTGCTTAACCTTAATTCCCCAATTAAGTACGAATTTTAATTAAAATCATCATACTTGACAATTGTATTCACCTATATGATTCGGGACATGAAGTACGAATCTCAGTCAACAATACATTCGTCAGAGTACGCTATCCACTTGGGCGCAAATATCTTTACATCTTATTTTACACCTGGATGATTCCGATGGACAAAACGTATGAGTATAGCAAAGGCTGTATTGCAAGCCGATACATCACAGCATTTGCTGACAACAAGGTGCCATATCTATCTAATTACAAGATCGCAAGGATATCAAATGCGTTTTACCTAATCAAAGCTGCATGGCAATATTTTAACGCAATTTGTTACGAAGAGACGGATGATATTTGCAATATGACTGCCTTTTAACAAAATTTCAGCATAAAAGACTGATTAAGATGCAGCAGATATATCGGCAGGAGAAATCATATTTCAAAGAAGGTGTAAGAGGCAGCTGACGTGTTCTCTTCCTCACTTTGGTGAATTTGTATGATCGTTTAATGAGTTTCGGCGCAAAATGCAGCCTACGTTATCGCTCGGAAATGCCGCCACCTCGGGTATGGAGCGCTACTTATTCAAACATTGTTGAGTATACATTTGTGATTTTATCTCTCGTATTACAAGTGGAATATATAATATTATGGTCTTTCATATTTCCTCATCTATTACTTACCTCTAAAGAGCGCTAAATTGGTTTCCCGAATGCAGGGGTATATTGCACGTTTTGAAGCTTTCTTGACGTGCTCCTTAGTTGCCTTGGGGCTGCGATCCGCTCTTCCCGTGCTCAAATAATATCAGTATAACTACGAAAATTTCACGTCTTAGCTGCTCTTCTTACCAGAAGCGCAACTTGATTTAGCGTACATTAGCCTCGCTTGGAGTCTACTTCTTTTTGTGGAAAAGCGGGCTCTGCACGGTCTGTATGACGGCCTGGAGCTTCCTCCGCTATTACTTAACGCTCAGCTCCAAAACGTTTTGTATTTTTTCATAAGATAGCGCATGATTACCAAGAGCAAAGAAATTATTCTGTTGTCGTTTAGGTTTTAGATTATAAACGTGTCAAGAGACCTAGCCATATCCACAGTCGCTTACCTTAGATCCTTCAAAGGAGCATCAAGATTTTTTTTTAACAACGATAGCTGGACTTTGTCTACGCATCGCAATCGATCACCAATTTGCTTTCGCTACATTAGGAATGTAATTCGTACTGTAGCTAATAAAAGAAGTTCATTTCAACTTGATACGGTCACGATACCCTCACGGTTACTGGGTTAGACACCTCTATCGCTTCGCTCCAGCCTTCGACACGCTACAAAATTACTTGACTGACTAATGACATAGTGAAGTCACCGTCAGCTTTCGGCCAACCTTACAGCAACAGGACAATGACATGTCAAAGCAATTCCGTCCATTATTTTTCATATGCTGCTCACACAAAGAACGTCGCGATGTCAAGACTAAGCAAACGTCTACAGACTCTGTCGCTACGCATCTCCTCGGAAATAAACCTCGTATAGCTGAAAGAGATATACAAAGAAGATAGTGCATAAGGTAGACTACCTCTCACAATCTATGCATGTTGATTTTGGGCTTTACTTATTAGTCGTTTGTATTTGGCTATATAATGCTTTATCTTCAGGAAAGGAACACGGAGAAGAGCCTTTATGTATTTCTATTAGCTGAAGAAGATCAGCACTTGCAGGTGAGATATTGTCTTCCTCAATAATCCAAAAGTATAGCCAGGATGACATCAGAGCAATCTGATAATATGCAGATAATACGTACTATGATGTGCTGTAATTACAAGAAGGGATATTTTGCGTGGAAAAACGACGTATGCACACTTGAAATAAAAGCCTATGAGATCAGTTTACTATGTTTGTTTGGACTGCTCCTGAACAAATAATGAAGCCATTGCACAAGAAAAATATCTCGTTTGCTGTGTATAACAGAATTTGAAAGCCTCTAGCCATCCCCTGACTTGGTTTTGATAAAGCTTCGGCATGTGCCACAAAAAAATTATTACAAAGGTTACCTCACGAGTCTGTAAGATTGCATGGAAACTATTAAGAGACCTCGAAATACCGACTGTAACATAATCAAATTGTACCTACACAAAACACGTTTTCGATATTTGGCATTAAGTTGACCCTTGTCTTTTGCAACATTCCATACAACAGCAATCTCTCTGCTGACAATTTGATGAATGGATTGCTCTTATCTTGCCTGACGGTAAGGCGTGTGAAATCCAAATCTTCGTTTTACGGCACATATGTAAGCACCATATCGAGCCATGCCATGTAGCTGCCAGGTTGTGAGCCAAAGACATTGCGGACAGGTACCTATCAACTACGTACCCTCTGATCGCAAGTGCTGACACTGACTCGATTTTTGGTGTTTGGTCAGAGACAGAGTATCATGCAGCAGCAAATTTCACCATAACGTGACCAGCGCAAAGATCGCTTCCATAGCACTATTTGCGACCACGCCTGCAATGTTGCGGTTCCGCTGACATACTTGAGGCTTGCTCTAGCGTATATCCGGCCTGCACGTGTCGACGCGATACGACCTACTGCAGGGATAAAGGTGGGATGACAAGCTAGAAACTTAATATAATCGTGATACCAAGCTTTCTCTTGTGCTATAAATGGTAGAGTCCCAGAGAGCCGAAACTCCATGTGCAAAGCGAGAGTAAAATTCGCTTACGTAAAAGAGCTTGAGCTCTTACTTTCCGCACTGGAGGCCGCGAGCACGTGATGTGAGAATATGCAAGGATACCCATGATGACTCATGGGAAGATGCTTCCTACCTTAAACGGTACAGAAAAAAAGCATTCGAAGTTGTTCGGGTGGGATGAACACTTGGAATACGTTCGGTATATTGGGACTTTATGCTATCAGTAATTTCATAGAAAAGCTGATCATTAGCGATGCATACCGAAGTTTAGTTGTAGAAGATTTGCAAACCATATTATAATCTTCCTTGAATCTAGTACCTTCAGCACTAAATGTCATGCCAGGTCATAGAAGTTTGTCAGCTGCATGGAGTTGATGCCACTTATGAGTAGCTCGAAAATAGAATGAAAAGCCTACCAGATTTCTGTGAAGCCGCATGTCCCACTGTATGCCCATCAAGGATTTTAAAAATTTTTGGTCGAAGAATTCACATCAATCCGGCATTCTGTGATATTTTTCCAAAGAATGAGACCAAATATTTTCCTCCTTCTCAATGCTGTATCGGCATGGAAGTTGCTTCCAAACCAGCCGTATAAGGACGCACGTGTCGAGGTTCTAGTAAGCGATGGGTATGTGGCTGCTTGTCAAAGCTGCTTGGTTGGAACAGGATTTAACAGAGTGCATCCGGTCAGCTCAGGAATTTATAAGAGGGGAAAGTTAGTCGGAAAAGAGATCGTATATCTGCTTCGTGGTGTGGCCAATTTGATTGATATTGCCGTACACTTATGTATCCAAAAGACAAAATGCAACTCGATCAAAATTACTGAGTCCCGGACACCTGTAGATCTAAATGTATCCTCATTTGATAATACAACGCTACATCGACATTGCTTGACGATTCCAATAGAAGGAATCGTTTTTAGTACGTGTGCTCTCTGCATGCAAAATCTATTACAGTGGAGGATTAATCACGTGTTTCTTGCCTCGAGTAAGCAAAGTCGAATCGCTGTTTTCGACATTTATGCGAATGAACGGAATGTTTTAAATCCTGTGCGTTGCTTAGACGTATGTCAAAACATCAGTTTCAATACAAATATTTGCACTAGATTGTCACAAAGCATGAGTAGTATGCACGACGACCTGACTAACGAACAACAATCAACCACTACGGAATACGAGAAGAATAGGCTCGATCAGGCTGCGTCTTATGTTTCAAATGACCGGAGCCGAACGAAAACCTCTCCAAAAATAGAAGGTACAATTAGTATACTTCTTTCGGGTCATGTCTACGATTATACCATAAAAGAATCGTACTACGAACCAACATGTACACGTTGTCTGGACAAGCTTAGTGATGTCGCCTTGGTTCATGTTATGAACAAGACAGTCGATACGCGACACGTTCTGATCTTTTCGAAATCTTTATTTGATGCAAGAGCATGCGAGAAGCCCTGCCGAAGTAAATACAAAAACCGAGATGTTCTGCTGCCAAAGGTATCAAAACCGCTCTTTTTAGCTCCGCTGGATCCCATATCGACTACAAAGATGGATCGAAATTCGGGGTTGCGCACAATCACCGACAATTTCGATGGCTGTGCTTCTGTACGGCATATTGCATGCAACTTTAGCGATTGTGTGAGCTGCATTCTCAATGCATTCTATCGGAACAAATCATATTATCGACGTATCAGTAACACGGTTACTTTGATCAAAGTTGACACAGACGAGGTCATTGATAAGCCGTTCAGGTCGCACAATGGAGGAATTAAGTGTACATGCTGTGTATCAATTGTGCGATTACCGAAAACGTTTTGCTCTGAGGTTATTGACGATGCGAAACAAGAACAGCTGAATGCTACCTTCCAGCCTCGCCTAGATGCCTTGCGACATCGTCCATTGCAACTTGATCACATGCGGCTATTGCACCAGCTGGACATACCGGAACATGTAACATCTATCCGTATCAATGAAAAATCTCAAGACAGTGCTAAAACATATGTGGAGTGTTTAATGGAGAAAACCGAAGTATTTTTCATGACCAAATATCCCCTTATTATGTGGCTGAGCCACTCGTCAGGAATGGTGGAATCATGTAACCCAGGAGAAAACGTTGAGGTCGAAATTGTGGCTGAGCCATCTATAGAAAATGAAAATGTCGACATTATGATGCCTCTGTCGATGGACTTTATGAATGAAGTTTTAGATTTTTCCGATGCGCTCCCTCAATGGAAGGACCGTACCTTTATTGAAAGTACTTACTTGAAACGGAAGCGTTCGAGAGGCCAGTAATGTCAGAGGGGCACGTCCAAACTAGTACAAAGACCTCAGTAATGACGTGAATATTATAGCGATCAGTATAATGTGGAAGTATTGTGCTCGATACAGTTTCATACTAATACTGATTACATACGATGTATTTTATAATCACCACTGCTGATAAATTAGTGACTGGTCAACGAACTAGCTAGCATAAAAAACTTGTGGCCGCGTGAAAACTAGTATAACTTTTAGTATCGTACTCTGCTTTATATGAACATCAAATTTCGACGTTAACCTTCACTTACTCGCTGATAACGTGCTACACGACTGAACACGTTAGGCTTGAAAAGGTTCAGATTAAAGCGAGCAAATGACATTTTGCAAACCTGCTCCTAGACAAAGTGTCGTCTGTTGGAATGGATCACATGCACTCATTCCTTTAATTGCTGCGTTCCACATTTTTAAGAAATATCGTGATGCTTTGCTGCTTGCCTTGCAACTGCGAGTGGCGAAGTTCTTCCTACTTCGTCATTTACCACTGACAGTGACATATATAGAAGTATAAGCCCATTCATTGATATTTAGTAATCTTGATCCAACGCTTGTGCACCTTATCAAAAAGAATTTGCTGTCTGCGTATATTGGCCGATCGAAGACGAGAGGCGCATCAAGAGCCCGTGATCTGCAAAGCGTATGCAATGGTGGCTTCGCGCTGACATGGCGCGAATGTAAGTATAGATTCTGATTAATTGCTACCTCCAAAACGTGATGAGGAACTCGATCGTTTGCTCTTCTCAAAGGCCGGGCTTGAGTAAAAGAAGGACAGTGGCGTTGTAGTGGCCTTCACGCAATCATTTCTTCGATCGCCTATATTCTGATGACATTGAAGCTTCAGGTGTACGAATTCTGCACGACCGCACGAGATAAACAACGCTTTATTCTCAACTACTTCTAGTCCGAGGGTTAGATACACGGTCTGTTGGAGTACTAGATCTATCTGTGCAGGATGTACTTTGATGGCTCGTAATCTACTGCTCTCGTAGCTTAGTCTATCAAGGCTAGTGGTGATCAACGGGCTTCATGTTGCTTGCAGGCCTCGTGGACCGTCATTCGTGTAATTCATACCAATCTCGCTTTTGAAGAGGAGCTAGATGTCACGGCAGACAATGTCGTTCTTTTCTCATACCAAACTCATAAGCGTTTTTGCAGTGGCATAGAGTCTGTGTTATCGAACTCAAAGTTTCGCTTATGTCTGAATGTTCTTCTGATCGGGAAAATCAATTTTTGGCTCTTGCAGGGGCGTTGCTTAACTTCTTATTATACAGCTTGATATTGATTACTGGATTGAAGAACAGTCAGAATCAGGCGCTGTGAGCTTGACCCAGGATAGGCGTCATTCTAGCCACGGAGCTTTGCTTACATGTTTGTAACCAAACGTTTTAGTATAAACAAGTTCAAAGCTGTCAAAGTTAATGTTTTTCGAAGCTTCGGAAGCTCAAGAAGTTGAACCAGTGCTCATTTGCAATCTTCTTAGTAGTTGTTGAAGTATTTTTGTGATTCGGCTGGACGTACGAACCTGAGTTAAAGCCGTATAGAGAACAGTATTATAAAACTGCTATCACAAGCCGGAAGCGTACATCGCACATGGTCTTCATTCATCATAATGAATGGAAAGAAGTGCTCGTTCGTAATGATGGTTTGACTGAAGAATAGCTTTGTCGTAAGCACATATAACTTTAAATTTGGAGATAATTTTGAAAGTAATGTTCCCCTGGCGTGCGATGGGAAGGTGAAGCTAGTGGCATCACTGACCATGTCGTCGGACAGGTGAGAGCCAGAATGCAATGTTGAAGTCCTCATACAAATTTGAAGAATCGTCTGAAACTCATTGGCTCATCGATTACATAACTTCATCCTTGGCGAGATGTACCCTTCGTATCATGAGACCATACAGTACTAAATCATGATATAATGGACAACTTTCTGAGATATGTTGGTACTTAGACATCTATTTTTGCCCTCAATGAAGCTGTACCATGGTTTAGACTCAATCTGGGAATAATTATCGTGCATATATATGGTGAAACATGTTCGAATACTTGAGACCGAGCTTCTAGGGAGCATCAGTGTCCAAATTATTGGTTCAGCGGAACGATTGGCGAGGCATGAGGTAGTATCCTATATTTTTATGAGTGAATACACGAAATACAACAGCTCCATGCGGAAGCAGCCTGAAGAACACTTCTAAATGCACAACCTGGAGGTACTTCTGGTACCTGCCCTATCTGATAAAGCTAATCGTTCGTTCCCGAAAAGAAAAAAGCAGACAAACTTCCGGTTTCCATACGGCATACGCATTCTTCGTATCTGCACGGGCACGGTATGTGACGTTCGAGACAGAAGCGGATGAGCTGTACTCTAGTCCTTTTTCAAAGCACCCAAATTTTCAACTCGCTGCATAACACCGCCTGACTCCTTCATTTGAGACTGACATGTACGTGTAACTTAGTCGAGGTCTATTCACCCATCGTCAAAACCGCTTTAATAGTTTCCTTGTGTGCGCAATTCCCTAAAATGCGAGCTAATTTGTCGTTCAAAACAAAGTTCAGTCGTCTACTACGGATTTGACCTCACAGGCGATTAAACTTATCACACAGATCATGATATTTCTCCATGAGCGCTTGTACTTGCGCATTAACGTGTTTTTGCGTAGCAATATTATATGCTTCGTAAAACAGTGACATGAGAGCACTAATGCAGTACGAGATAAATTCACAAGCGTATGTCGAAGACTCGACAAACATTTAGATGTAAATCATGCGCCCGGCCTGTTGAAGTCCACACCACACTTCATACCCAGGTCTTTTCTAGCTCTTAGAGGAGCTCTGCATATCCTCGCGTTCTCACATCGTCTTCCTAGATTTGATAGATCACAATTACAGCAGAGCTCGGGTCCTATTCTTCTCATTCAACGCTCTGACAGTCGTACCTTTCAGACATCCTAGAAGATCTACATACTTGGATAACGTCGCAGATTTTTGTAGTAAATTGCTCTGTTATAATAATCGTATCTCCATCAGATCTACGACAAATAACCATAGATCAACGACAACATCTTGAGATACTTCACCGTGTATGAATCCGTATCCATGCATATTTGCCTGCCATAAATGATCTGTCCCAAAATTTTAGTGATCAATGTGCGCGATAGATACAGTGTCACGCAGGATTGCTTCATAATCGTGCGCTTGGTAGTCCAAACCTAACGTCAAGAGATGTTCTACTTTCTTTCCCGCCTTCACCGTTCAAATCTCATAATCGCGAATGTTTTTACTTTCATCAAGCAAAACTGGGCAAGGCTACCGTTCAGTCACAGACTGTCTGAGACATTCTACGGATTCCGCTTTGAAGCTTATCGCTGTATCCCGTGCAGGAAAGCTCCACGCCATGCATTTTTTGACTGAGGTCAACTGTAAATAGGGCAATAGTGGTTTCCGTAAGCTGATCTCGCGAGCCTTTACAAGCAAATCACAACATGCGATGGAGTGCGCTGATTTGAACAAGATGAGTATCAGAAGACATGCGAATGAAGCTTTCGGACTCTGAAACTCAGTATCGGAACAATACCACAGCTTGCCTGCCCCCAACGATATACAACGGATATTATCGTGCTCACCGTTTTGTGGTAGTAGCGTAAAATTAGTTGGTATGTAAGGATTCAGCTGAGGCATTCGCAGATCTTTACTGAGCTGTTTGCATGCCCAGAGGTTTCTTGTTTCGGTTTTAATACGATGGACTTGATATTCGATATTGAACCATTCCTCGGTAGCAATAGTTTGACAGAGTACAATGTTATTGCGTTACAATAGATCATATACTTCACTGTATACGTCGTGAACTTTGAAGCCATTATACCTACTTGATCGCTATGGTAGCGCAGCAAACAGAGTGACGAATTTGAAATATGTCCCGCAATACGAGTCGTTTAATGAGGTGTAACGTGTCCCGAAAACCTGAGACTAAAGAAATTCGGAAATTTGGTGGCAGATAGAATCACGAACGTTCGCCAAAAAACTACTTTGCTTTCGTGACCAATAAGAGCAGGAACATAGTCTATCGATCGTGTGCGGTAATGCAAGAACACGGGCGCTATAGCGCATCCCACTTGCGACAAGTTAATATCGTGTAAAGAAAATGCTGCGTAAAAGAGGATTTTCTCTGTCAGCCGAATGGAAAGCGAAAGGAACAATATCGTTTCGGTACGATACCACGATAAAGAATCGCTCAAAAGTATTGTGTGATCCAGTTCTCGAGAGTCAAGATTAGCTCGTCGCTGCAAACGACGAGCCTCATAATGTTGGTGTAACAGTAGCGCTTGTAGAATCTAATCATTATATCCCGATTTATCATTCGCTAGTGGTTTATCCTGTAAGCTCTTACAATTCCCCCATGTAAATCGGTGATACGGATGCGAAGGGTCCACTAAGGCGCAAGTCATTTGCTAATACATATTCTCAGCGATACATCCTCAATACTGTGCCTTGCACTTACTTGTAGACGTGTTCTATCACACTGCTTCGCCTGTGCGAACTCAGACTCTATTGCCTCCATCTCCCGCTTCACAGCTTCTGCATGAAGCTGTGGTTGTTAAAGTATTGAGCAAACATAACGAGCGCTTTTCGAAGTATCGAGATCCTATTTCAAAATGAAAGCAGTGACTTCATTGTCCGTTGCACCACTACGCTTCACGAAGTATGACGCACTAGTCTTGGAAGAAGGTCATAGAGAGATGGAATGTAATGTCTCATAATTAGCTTATGTTCTACGTAGTGTGCTAAACCTACTACTTTATCACTTCGACGAAAGCTACCAACAATAATTGTTTAAGCATGCCGCGGCTCGATGACTACGTGATATGGTTGAGTTGTGTTGATTTGTATGCTCACTACATGAGCTTTCTACATCGGATTCAGAGCAGCTCTGTTCGTCCGAGCTTGAAGAAGAACAGTGCTTCTGTACGACGTTCCGATTAGAAATCAGAAGTACTTGCAATTCATTGCGAAGGGTGATGTATTTGTACTCTTTTTGATCGTATATCGATCGTATCGGCTTCATTGTTCCGCAAAAATCGCGGCGGAACGCCCAACCTATCAGATCAGTTTTGAGAGAATCGAATTATGTCGTAGTAAGTCGCAGAAGATGCGAGCACAAGCTGTTGCTCCGTAGTAATCGCAAAAGATCTTATATTCGTAGTATATAGTTTGCAAATCTAAGTTCTCTAAGTGTTAACATTAAAGCTAAACACTGAAGTAGAATGGTGTGTTCTTGCATTGTCGCTGTCCTCTTCGATACTGCCGGCGACTGCTCATCGTACAGCTACAGCTGCACTATTTCAGAGCTGCTTACAGCACGTAATGCCGAGCCGATTCACTTCTAAGAGCGTCAAACTTAAGCGGTGCAGACTGTTTATAGTGCACAAGACATTGTGGTGGCGTTTATTGAGTATAAGAAATAGCTTGACGTGCTAACGCGGCTAGCGGCTAAAGGTTTAGAAGTCTGCATAGTAAAGTCTGCGCGCTTACATTCAGCGTAATAGTGAAAGACATGAAGAATGACGGGCAATTGACTTCAAAATTTACTTTTTCAACATTGATAGATCATTTTTGTCTTAATCTTAAAACTCAGCATTATAATATGCTTAGATTGTGTGATCATCATTCAGTACAAGTACACACTGTTCACATAAAGCAGTATTGATCGGCTCTTGCGAACAAATTGAAATTTTTTGAGCATAGAGCGATTGCCCATAAGGAGTTGTATTCGAAAATGAAGTCATTGGAGGATATCTCATGAGCTCCCGATGTTTGCGTCACATTGCTCTCAACACCTAGTTTCATACCACTTCATATCAGCGACAGCAGCAATAGTACTAGCATCAACAAAGAAATCAATAAAGACAGAAAAATGTAAAAAAAACAGTTCAGCTGGTTGCACTATAAATCATTCATATAAGCTTGTAAACCTCTACCGACTAATCTATGGTAGCTACCAGCATAATTCTGGTTCAATTCTACGCATGCGGTCGTTCGACGTTGATTGTACCGAATCGTTGTCTTCGCGTGCTGTACAAGCGACTGTTTTAGATACACAAACTGGCATTTCGTGTCCATCCGACTCAAAGATACTATTTTGAGATAGTGCTCATCAAAATGATAAAAAAATCGCTCTGCTTGCGCTTGCAAAACCACATCGCGTTCGATAATTGTAATATACCCTGTTGTTGGGAGCATGTGTTAATGAAAGCTACTTCATGAATCCGCGTGATTTGGGAGTATCTCCCTGTATTATTAAATGCGATTGAAATGTCTTGTACTGATCCGTGCCTGCATTAACTATGTATCTGTTTTTTTCATCCAAAATTAAGTTTAGAGGACAGTGTTGCTCATTTGATGTACAAATATTTCATTGAAGCGCCATATCCTCCCGTGTGATTCGCTGACTTAAATTGCTTGCTGCTATAACCGCCAATCAAATAAATTTATTTACATCCAAGCACACCACGCCCTTGTATGAGACATGCCAAACAAAAAGACCTCCAAAGATCGCGTAATGGGATCCATGGAAAATCAGAGCGCAGCAGAACGCAGTGCTCATGGTATGGATTCTCTATATTATATCAAGTAATGTATGAGTAACGTGCAATGTAGAATGGAAATTGACAAGCTGGCGCAGAAGTTTTTCTTTCTTAGTGTGACCGATCAGTTCACGGAGGCGGATATGAACGCCGTTGAGGAAGAGCTGAATGATACAAAGAATGCTATGAATTCCTTCAAGTCCAAGTATGAAGCTGAGGTGGAGCAGATACAGGAGCAAGCACGCCTCGCCGATATTTACAAGAGTGATCGTGAAGCAGCACTGGCGGAACGTGACACATTGGATGAGGAGCTGCAGGAAGTAAAGTTTAGCTTGGCTAATGCAAGAACTGAGGGCAGAAGAAACTTATATATACAAAAGTAGGAACTCTTGCAAGGCATTGAAGCAGAGAAGGTTGCCGCCAAAAATCATATACGCGAGTTGGAAAACGATCTTAACAAAGCGAACAATATCATTCACGACTTGGAGAGGAGTGCGACTTCTATTGAGTTCTCCCCAACGAAATCAACGCTTCTACAACATCTCATGAAGTATCAGCAAGGTAATCCTACGACGACGAAGTTGCTTATCTCAAAGAAACGTTCCGTGAATCACAAGCGGAAAACGATCGCATCAGATCATACCTTGACCAAATTCTCTATAATGAGGACGGAAAGAATAGCATTGAACACATGTCGCGTCTCGATAATGAAGCAGCCCAAGAGGACTTGATGGATTTGACTAAAAGGCTAGAAATACGTGCAGGACAGCTGGACGAAACAAGTCCATGGCAACGTAAAACAGACCAAGAGCATCGCAAATTTGCTTCGAACACCATAGCTTTCTCGCAAAGCGCCTAAAACGTTCCGATTAAGGCCAGGGATGGAGCAACTGCATGCACAGAGCCCAGAATGAAGGATATGCTTACGAAACCGGCACGTCAACAAACGGGACTGCATCGGAAAATCTCCTGGATATCGATAGCGTCTCCTAATCCAAAATTCATTCTCAGCAGCTTAACGAGGTCGTTCGACATCTCGAGGTGGCGCTAAGCAACGCGGAAGAAATCAGTTCATGCAGAATATATGAATGCTTAGAACACGTCTATACAGAGCCAAACTACTTCGATGGTTGAAGCGGTATGCATCAAGAGCTAGATGAGGCGGTTGTTCAGCAGCAAGTGATAACGGAAGAACGAGAAGACCTCGCAAAAGATCTCAGAGCGAGCAATCGGGGAGTGCTACAGCTCAAGCAGCAATTAATCATGGTTCAAGTGGAGCTGAACCGCGCAAATGAAAGCCTTACGATGTTGAACGCGCGCTGCAAAGATGCAGAGACAGGAAGTGCGCAGCTATGATCCTCATCGAGTCGTTCTTCCGAGCTCTTGCATCAATACGAAATGCAGGTCAACGAAGTTCGCGCTCAGTTTGGCTACGAAGCACAAGATTTGCATCAAGCACGTCTGGAAATCGATAAAGTGAAGCAGTCTTCGGCGGTCTTTATATCGCGAGTAAAACAACTGCACCAAGATCTGAAGAATGCTTGGGAAGAAAAAGCTTACTTGGCGCAGCTTATTAAGAGCGCGAAGGGGGTCCTCGTTTCTGCGGAAGAAAGAGATGTGCGGACGACGAGTCTGGTTGTAGAAATGGATCAACACAACGAACATTTTCCAATGGAACAGCTCCAAGACAATGGGTCATCGGAATTATGGCTTCGCAGTACGCAGCATGAGTACAACGACCTTCTTTCAACGACAAGGGACATCGAACAAAATGTAAAACACTACAAAGCTATCGCCGATGCCAACCAAAATCCTATGAAGAGCTAGCCAATAAGAGCTTGTATCGGAAAAAGAAATGAGGAACGTCGAGCGATGGCCGTATGCGACAAAGAAGCTATAAAATGGACCATAACAAACACCTTGTTATGCTGGAAGAACGCGTGGCGCAGGAGGATATAATAAGACGACAGTAGGTGCAGATTAAACCACATAAGAAGAAGCGGAACGCAATATTAGGGACACTATGGAAACCTTGCGCGTGCAAGAAGAGCATGCGAAACTAGTGGAAGAATTAAACGAGACGATCGCTAGTCTAAATTGCAACATAAAAAGAAAGTCTGAGGGTGATCAAGAGCTCCAGGACGATCAAGTGGTAACGGAAGCGCGCTGCGATTATGACGACGACTACGACCAGAACCAGAATATAGGTAAACACAACGCAGACTACCGTGAAACATCAGGATCAACTGCCGAAATGCGAAACTGCCTGAAGCACGTGCAATGGCATACGCGTTATATATTGCATGGCACTACTCAGGCAAATCATCTTCGGAAACATTACAATGGATTGTTGAACAACCAAGACGCACTGAATAAAGAAAATACGAAATTTGTGTATCAACTGGATATTAATCACAAAGATGATGCTCGAGCTTCTCAACAATTTCGTGGTGAACGGTTCTTACTGAATACACTGAACGCAGAAAGTTCGGTCGCTGAAGGATTTTGACGGCTTCAGAGATATCTGCATAGTCCACCATTGTGCAAGCTTACGCAACCAAAGAGCAACCAAATCAGGATGCCGCTGAACAGAATCAGCTTCTCGTGATGGCCAAAAGCAAGGAAAAAGAACGAAGTAAGAACGGCAGCCGAATCAGAATACGTATTGTATCCGGTGGAAGTTGGTATGAAGCGAAGCAGCTATGATCCACTAAAGCAGACGTCGTTGAATAAAACACAATTCAAAGATCGGAAGTTCAAAATATTCACTTGGGGAATGCACCGGCTGCCCCAGTAACCATCTTGCCTTTGCCACCTCGTGATATATCAGGCAGAATCAATGACGATCCTACAACGAAGCTGAATGCTCCGTCTATGACGTGCGGATCGATTTTTGCGAGAACAGATACACATGGAAAGCGAGATTATTCAGCGTCCTTTCCAACCCCGCCGACTGTCGTTAGCTCATCAGCCGAAGTGGGCAAGAACGCTGCGGTTGAAGTGCTTCCAAAAGCCAGTTGAGAGCCAGTCGTACCGACCGCTTGCAGCGCGACGTACACGGTCAGAAGGGATGTCACTGGGCTGCTGCGTAAGCCAACGTACTCGAAATAAAATCATCGGAATCAGCACCACCACTAAAAAAGCAACGAAGATAAGTGAGAATCATCCCGCAACAACAACAAGTACGAGGACACAAGATATCGACACAAATGAATAGTATGCGTAGTAGATCAATGACAATGCGAGCTCCAGCTCGTAACGTATTTCTTCTTTCTCGTAAGGCATATGTTGTGTCTCCGCCAGTTTCTCATGTTATACGTGTTGAGATTCGTTACAATAATCGACGCTGCCTTCATCGATGTTATCGTATATGTGATTAGCATCCAAGATATGCAGTACGTGAAACGGATCATGTTACCCATACCTTTTCAAAATGCTTATTTCTGAATGGGGCATAAATCAATGCCACTATGTTCTGTACAGACATAGCCGGAGTCGAGATATCGTTCGATAGCACATGTTAGCCGCTGCTGACACCGCGAGGTTTCATGAGTTTTGTAGTATGTGCAACATCAATGTGCATATTCATGCTACGTCGCTCCTTTTCAATTCATATTAGACATAGTCTTGCTGATTCTGTAGAAAGTCAGTTCCTTCGCCTTCAAAGAATTCTCTGTGCGCCGATATCATCACAATCGCAGCTGCCGTACCGCTCGTCATCTCTCGCATTATGTATTGAACTCCACGTTCTAAGGACCATGCGCCAATGCTGTTTTCTGAAATTTGAATATTCTTATCCTCTCTGCATACGCTCTTCTTCTTCAGACTTTTCAAGTTCTCGACAAATCTTGTTAGCAAGCCATGCCTTCAATGAAGTTGATGTTGCCGACGTGTGGGTAGTCCAAATATCAATAATAGAATGCTCATCTCCGTCTTCCAGTAAGAGGTGCGATACTTTGTGCTCGTACATGAGCCGTGGAGTTTTTCCAAGGACAAGGAGGGCACTTGAGTATTTACTAGGTCTCTACAAGCGTTGATGCTACATTCATCTAATACCAATGTATCTCATTGTTGCGTCCTTCACAATGGCACACTGTATCTTTTCTTGCGCCATCTTCCACACAACTTCTCTCCTACGAATTGATCATCAAAACCAGCACTTTGCGAGATATCTCATGCCACAATTTCCGGACCATCAGCGCCAACGCATCTCTCGCAAGCATGTGTACAATGTCCGAGCTTTAGCATTTACAAACTCAGTCCTACAAAATCATTCGCAGATTGGTTAGTGTTGACGCCGAGGCTTCGTTGCACAGTTTTAGTCTGATCGAATACGTCAGAAAGACATTTTTGAATTGGTAAAAGCTCATCAATGGCGGCGCTGTCATCGATAACAGGAAAATGACCTAATTGACCTTTGATCATAGCCATAACTGCGTTTCATCTTAGCAAATGGACTGAGGGTTTGCTGTCATTATTACCACACGAGTAGATTTTTTGCGTTGGCCCCTTAAGCGATTTTGCGATACGCAATATCGGTTTCCGTCACAATTCCTTTGACAACATAAAGAGACGACGAACGCAGCATCGAGTGGTATTGGAAACGTGGATGCTTTTAGCGGTAAGAGCGGTGGATGTTCGTAGTTAGTATATCATTGAAGTCATATGGCACCGTGTTCCAGAACGGCTTAGTCGTCCGGTAAATACTGCATTTCTAGCCACGCGCAGCACAAGATATGCACGGTAACGATACCGACGATAGTGCCGCAGTCCGACACAAGCAAAGCCGTTCATTGAAAGGGATGGAGCACGTACATTGCGTCGATAGTGTTGTGTCGACGCTGTTTGGATAGGACATCCTCTGTACAATCTTATCGAGCGTTTGATGCTCTTGGCTTCCGAAACAGTAAGCGCATCTCTTCACGCGACATAATCCTTACGTTGACACCATATATATTTTGACCCGGCATGCAACGTGAAAAAACCGTATAATCTTCGCGTTCGCTTTTCCTCGCATGTCTAACTTTTCCCAAAGAGCGAAGTACGAGATAAGAGCGTCCTTTATACACTGCGCAGGAGGATTTGCCGCACAATATCTTCCGCAAACAATGCAAATGGCTTCTTTGATAAATGATAATAGAGCTCTCTCGGTGTGTTTGGGCCATTTCCATCCATTGATGCACCTCAAAATGGTAGCTTTCAATATAGACAAAACTCAGTTGTTGCTCGAAAGTCAGAAGGTACACGTTGCAGCCTATCTTCTAATGGATTGGTAGCGCAGCACTAGTACTCGACTGCAACAATGATCGAACTATAAGGTCCAGCAGGAGGTCGTCACTATCCTTGTTATAGAAACCGGTGTCCTATGTTGTAAAAATTGCAGCATACGTCCCATGTGCGTCGCAAACGATGATAATCTGCTCCAACGCATTTGTGTGAAGGTGTTTGATTCCGTCGTTCTCTCTCAAGAATAGGGCTTTATACATTTGCACGTGAGATTCGTGCTTCTCTCTTTGGTAATCAGCGATGAATTCAATGCTACTCGTGACCAACTCATTTCTTCTTACAACAATAATGTGTGACAGTTTTTATTTATAAAGCTTTTCAAATCGCCGATATTCCTAGCGATTCGACTGCCAAAAATTAGTGTAGCAATGTCGCAGAGCCGCGTGAGACTGAACGATTCGGTACACACAGCAGCATTGACTCTCTGCTCTTTCGCAACGCTTGTCAAATGCAAAATAGAGCGCATCTATATACGTATTATCAACGTTGACCCATTCCATCGAGCTTAGCGCGTTCTCCATTAAATGCATGTGGTCTGGATACCTTTCAATATCGAAAGAAAGACATCGCTTCCCGTCTTCATCTTGCTGTCGTACAATCTCTTGATTATAACGTGTTGATCATTTGTGTCAAGATATCCGAGAATTTGATGCAAAGGTTCTGTATAAGTAGAGAATACTGGGACAGGTGGACATACCAAGGTCCGCAGATAGACGCAGGCGACACAATGTTGGCGATTTGACCTCGTTTTTGGGTCTATTGATAGGAGCGATGTCATCTTGCCTTGATTGTGCTTGATTACTTCCAACGTGTAGGTGTAGCTTGTCATCACGAAATGTGACCGTAGACTGACCACCGCTGAGATTGGGCCTGTGCAGCCGAGATCTTTTGAGGAACACCAAGTAACACTGGCATAAAGGTAGCAGAGGCTTGATAGTATGTCGCCAATTCGAATTGCACCATAAATTTTGTAACTTGAGGGTTTTCTATTCGATCATGATAAGCATCAACCCGATGATAACAAACTCGGATTTCCTGCTTTTCATGTAACCATCATTGAATATAAACAAGGTAAATTGGTTTATAAAAGACTTTCAAATCATCACGCATTTTTCCAACGCTTAGAAAGAAATTTGAACCATCATACAACGCTAGCTCGAAGATCTATTTGGCAGCACTTGACCTTTTTCTCTTGGTATTACATACCTCGGGCTTTATATTGAGGGTTCATAATGACTACAGCTCCACTGCACAAGATTCTTACATGCTCCAGTACTTGATGATAGCGAGATACCGTTGACGGTTCTGTATTCATGAGCAACATAGTAAGATAACCCACAATACAATTCGTACAAACACGCAGCGCTAAAGAATGAGATCTTTCCTCATCAATGTTCAAGTCAGCTCCTCATTCTTCCACGGGTTCACCAATATTCCTCTATTCGGAGTTTATTGAGCCATAAGATCCACGATCATGAATTTTATACTGTGATGAATGCGAGATCGACAGTTTCAGCTTTTTATCTCACTTTACAGTGTTGGTTTCTCGTCTTATCAATTTCTATCCCATGCATGAGCTACTCGCGCTTCAGCTGGTTGGACTATAAACCATTCATTCAGTACGCCTGTATATATCTCTACTATTAATGTATGGTATTTACCACCGTTAATACGGTTTAGTGCCATGCTTGCGGTCTTTTACGTTGATTGTGCCGAATCGTTGTCTTCGCGTGCTATACAAGCGACTGTTTCAGGTCCATGAGCTGGCATTTCGTGGCCACCCCACCCATAGATACTGTTTCAAGGAATGGTCATGATATTGATAGTTTAATCGCTCTTCTTGCGCTCTAGTATGATAAGCGCCCAAAAGTAGAATACCCTGTTGTTGGGAGCATGCATTTGATCAAAGATACTCCATGACTCTGCGTGAATTAAGAGTGTCTCCCTGTGTGGATACGGACGATCTTAGAGTCTTGTACTGGACCGTTGCTTACAATCAATATGTATCTGTTTTTGCTAGACAAAATACGGTTCATTGGACAGTGGAAGGACATTTATTCGCTCCTGTTGCTCATTTGATGTACGAATATTTCATTGAAGCGCCATATCCTCCCGTGTGATTCGCTGAATTAAATTGCTTGCTGCTATAACAGCCAATCAAATAAATTTATTTACATCCAACCACACCACGCCCTTGTATGAGACATGTCAAACAAAAAGACCTCCAAAGATCGCGTAATGGGATCCATGGAAAATCAGAGCGCAGCAGAACGCAGTGTTCAAGGTATGGATTCTCTATATTATATCAATTAATGTATGAGTAACGTGCAATGTGGAATGGGAAATTGACAAGCTGGCGCAGAAGTTTCTCTTTCTTAGCGTGACCGATCAGTTCACGGAGGCGGATATGAACGCCATTCAGGAAGAGCTGGATGATACAAAAAAAGTTCTGGATTCCGTCACTACCAAGTATGAAGCTGTGGTGGAGCAGAAAAAGGAGCAAGCTCGCCTCGTCGATATGTACAAGAGCGATCGTGAAGCAGCACTGGCGGAACGTGACACATTGGATGAGGAGCTGCAGGAAGTAAAGTTTAGCTTGGCTAATGCAAGAAGCGAGGGCAGAAGAAAGTTATATATCCAAAAGGAAGAGCTCTTGAAAGACATTGAAGAAGAGAGGGATGCAACAAAAGAGCATATACGCCAGCTGGAAAGCGATCTTAGCAAAGCGAACAGTATAATTCACGACCTGGAGAGGAGCGCTACTGCTACTGAGCTGCCCCCCACCAAAATAAACGCTCCTTCAACATTTCATGAACCATCAGCAAGGCTATCCGATGACGACGAAGTTGGTCATCTCAAAGAAAAGCTCCGTGAAGCACAAGCCGAAAACGATCGCATCAGATCATACCTTAACCAAAGTCTCATTAATAGGGACGACAAGGATCGCGTTGAACACATATCGCGTTTCGATAATGGAGCAGCGCAACAGGACTTGATGGAAATGACTGAAAGGCTTGAAATACGCGCGGGAATACTGGACGAAACAGATCCATTGCAACTTGAAACAGATAAAGAGCATCGTGAGCTCTCTTTGAATGCCATCGCTTCCTCGCAAAGTGCCGAAAACGTTTCCATTCAAGGCCATGAATGGAGCAACTGCATGCACAGAGCTCAGAACGAAATATATGCTAACGAAGCCGAAACATCAACAAACGCGATTGCATTGGAAAATCTCCTGGATATCAATAGCGTCTCCGGATCGAAGATTCAATATCAGCAGCATGACGAGGTCGTTCGACATCTCGAGGTGGTGCTAAGCCACGCGGAAGAAATTAGGTTCAGTGAAATGGATGAGTGCTTAGAACACGTCAATACAGAGCCAAACTACTCCAATGGTGGAAGCGGTATGCATCAAGAGCTAGATGAGGCGGTCGTTCAGCAGCAAGAGAGAACGGAAGAACGAGAAGATCTCGAGAAAGATCGTAGAGAGAAAAATCGGGAAGTGCTACTGCTCAAGCAGCAATTAATCATGGCTCAAATGGAGCTGGACCGCGCAAATGCGAGCCTTACGATGTTGAACGCGCGCTGCAAAGATGCAGAGACGGAATGTGCGCAGCTTCGATCCGCATCGAGTCGTTCTTCCACGCTCTTGCATCGGTATGAAATGCAGCTCAATGAAGCTCGAGCTCAGTTGGACGATGAAGCACAAGCTTTGCATAAAGCACGCCTGGAAACCGATAACGCGAATAAGGCTTCCGCGATCTTTGAATCGCAAGTAACGCAACTGCATCAAGATCTGAAGGATGTACAAGCGGAAAAAGCGTACTTGACGCAGCGCATTAAGGACTCCGAGGCAGTCCGAATATCCACGGTTGAACGTGATGTGCAGACGGCGGGTCTGCTTGAAAATGATCAGCAAAACGAGCATTCTTTGGTGGATCAGCTCCAAGACAACGGGTCTATAGAGGTGCAGCTCTGCAATACGCAGAATAATAATCAAGACCTTCCCACAGCGACAAGAGAGCTCGAGCGTAATGTTGAATACTACAGAGCTACCGCCGATGCCAACCAAAATGCCGATGAGGAGCTAGCCAATAAGAGCTTGGATAGGGTGAAAGAGAATGAGGAACGTCGAGCGATGGCCGTATGCGACAAAGAAGCTGTGGACTTGGACCGTAACAAATACCTTGCTAGGCTTGAAGAACGAGCGACGCAGGAGAATCTAATCTTCCTACAGCAAGACGAAATCAACACCACAAAAGAAGAAGCGGAGCACAAAATCAGGGATACGATGGACAAATGGCGCGTGCAAGAACAGCTACATATTCAGCAGGTGGAGGAATTGAATGACACAATAGCTATTCTGAAAGGTGACATAAATCGATTGCAAGAGAGCTATGAGCGCGACCTACAATTGCAGGATGAACAAGTAGCAACGGAAGAGCGCTGGGATGAGGATGACCACAATTACGACCACAATATAGATCAAAACAATGCAGTATACATACAGGGTGCCGCTCATCATGGAAGACAGCACAACAGTCCGGAAACAAGAGCAAGAAGCGAGCTATATGAGACGGACAAAACCAACGAAGCAGTAAAAGCAGAATCAGCAGCTACATACCCAGTCGGTGCAGACCATTGTTTCCTCAACACATGAGCAAAGGTCATACCTGATTAACATGGAATCTAAAATGGAAATTCAAGACGACCCAATTGAGTTTCGAAGCAATCTGGCATTCCCATGTCAAGAGAAGGAGACCGTTACCTTCTAAAAAATATGGTCACAAATCATGCGGCGTTACCATTCGAAGCGCAGACGCAAGTGCTCGAATCTACAGCTCTTCGGCTTCATACTATCATACCAGACATCCAGAAAGACCGAAAAAACTCTGATGTCACAAAACTGGCCCGTGTATCATTCAAGCAACTCAGTTTCCTTCGTGGAAGAATTGCCGTGTTAACAGCAAAGGAGTACAAGCGCTAGAGAAGATGAAAGAGCAAACTTCTCGTGCAGAAGATCTTGAAGGGCAGCTGAAGGCACTTCGTGTGCGAGACCACCAGCATTTGACCCAGCTAAAAAGCTATAGAGACCAAGTTGGAGTACTAAATCAGATTAACAACTGTCGGACTGCCTGCATTGATCAGATCATCGACAAGCTTAAGAATACTGATTTTAACAAAGATGACGCTGCTTTCAAGCAGAGTGATGAGCTGACAAGAGAAGAAGCAACATTGAAAGAGGAGAAGTCAGTGGTTCAGAACGATCTCGAGAGCGTTCAATGCAACGAGAATTGGTCTGCAAAGGAAGCAAAGCGCATGATTGAAAATCTACGAGAACAATGTGCTAGTATCAGAGAATTGGCAATTATGTGCAGGAAGGAAGCTGAAGCATTTGGTAATGATTGTACGGAGAAGAAGAAAGATACGGAGCTTTCTAAAGGAGACTCGAAAGAAAAGGAAGAAAAACATACGCTCTTGCAACATGAAGCATCAGAATCAACTGCCGAACCGCAAAACCCCCTGGAGCATGTACAATGGCATACGCATGATATGTTGGATGGCATAATTCGAGCTAACCATGTTCGAGAAACTAACAATGGACTAATGAACAACCAGCACGCACTCAATAATGAAAGTAAGAAACTAATGGATAATCTAGAGATGAAAGACATGGATGATGCCCGAGCTTTTCAACAATTTCGTGGTGAACGGTCCACACTGACTACGCTAAATGGAGAACGTCCGGTCTCTGAAGGATTATTCGCGGCTTCAGAGGTATCTGCACAATCCACTTCTGTGCAAACTTACGCAGCCGAGGTACGACCAAATCAGTATCCCGCTTTACACTTCTTAACAGCCAAGACGACATCATCACAATTTGGACTATGTGAGAAATCTGTTAGAAATGATGCAGATCAGGCTACATCTGAACCAATACTTGTCTCCGTAACAGCAGCTACATTATCCGTCTTGAATGAATCCAATGTGGACGAAGACGGCGTGAATCACAATGCCGCTGAACAGAATCAAGCTCTCATGATGGCAGAAAAAGCAAGAAAAGAAGTAAGAACGGCGGCCAAACCAGCATCTGTGTTGTGCCCGGTGGAAGCTGGTAAGAAGCGAAGAAGGAGCCATGATCCACCAAAGCAGTCTTTTCTAGAAGAACCGCAGTCCCGAGAAACGGTTATCCGAAGTACTTCCATGATTCGCACACCAGCTATCGGAATAACGCACTTGCCTTTGACGTCCAGTGATATATCTAGCAGAATCAATGACGATCCCACATTAGAGCTGAGTCCCTCATTCAGGACGTATGGATCGCTATCTACGACCACAGAAATATATGGAGATCCGGATATTTTGCTTTCTGTTCCATCCACGCCGACAATCGTTGTCTCATCGGTCGGAGCGGGCTTGACGGCGGCGCTCGATACTGCATCCAACATCCGGTTAAAAGCTGATCGTACCAAGCGCTTGCTGCGCAATGTACACGTTCAGGAAGTGGATTCGACTGCTATCGCTGGGCTGCTGGGTAAGCGTACGTTCTCCGAGATAGGTTCATCGATATCAGCACCACCACGCAAAAAGCAGCGAAAAGAAGTGAAAATCAGTCCGTAACATCAACGAGAACGAAGACGCAGGATATTAAGATAATTGGTAGGACGAGTAGTAAGATCAGTGGCAATGTAACTCCAGTACGTAACGTATTTTTCATTTTCGCCTAAGGCATGAGGTGTTTCTGTCATTTCCTCATGTTATCCTTACTTGCGGTCGCGGCATATGACGCGACGCTGCCTTTATCGATATCATCGTATATATGATTTGCATGCAAGACGCGCAGTACATAAGACTGATTATGTTATGCAGATATTCAAATGCTCATCGAACATGACAGGAGACAATATCACTATGTGCTATTCCGACATAGTAGTAACACACATCGTTAGATAGTCCATGTAAGCCACTGCTGACACCACAAGATTTCATGGCTTTTGTAGTATGTGCAACATTAACGTGCCATTCATCAGTACTCAGAGTGTTACAAGTCACCTTTTGCGCAAGCAGCTCATACTGTCGATAAAGATTAGCATCTTTTGAACAACTTAAGAAACACGTCGATAAATTTTAAGGCGTGAATATATGCAACTCAGTGCGTGGATTGCTGTTATTGTACGCAGTTGAAGGTACTACACGACATGATACATATCGACCATTGTATCATAGAAACCATGCAGGAGCGTGTGCGGCTCAGTACAATGCAGGCCGTTCAGATGCATAGGTCCATCAATGATTACTGTCTGTGTTACGCCATACTTATCATGCATGTTCTCTTCTGATCCTCTGTGTTAATGCCTATATAGTATGGATGCTTCAGCTGAGTCCTACAATTTGTCCCGTAATAATTAGATTCATACGAAGTAGTACGTACATTGATAGTGCTCCACGCGGACATGAATGAAGACCCTGACGTGGGTGTATGTAGCTTAGCTTTGAAAGGACAAAGCGCAATCCAAGCCTTACATTGTTATAATCATTCTAGTGAAAGTGTTTGCTAGCTTATTATGACATATTTGAACGTGAAGCAACCCGTCGAATAATTGAACAAAATTCAATCAGCAAACGGCGTAATGCAAGGAAAATGGCTCATTACATCTGTCTGGGACCTGCCCTGTGCATTTATACTGTTTCGTGAACAATCATTTGAGAACCTAGTACCGCGATAAAGTTTGGCGCAAGGACTATTTATTGACATGCAAGGAATTCGTGCAGTATTATTGTAAGAGCTAGCCAACTATGAACAACATGATTATATTTTATACGCTGCTTTGAAAATTATGTAGAAAAGCTGTTAAACAAGATTGCTCGCCCTTGAAAGTATGATCGTTAGCGCACAAGATGCCGATCGTCAAGTCCTCATCGCGATTTTCTGTTAGTTATGATGATCCTTTGTACAAAGCAGTGCCCAAACTTAGAATCATGAGGAGCTCCGAAACTTTTATCATGACTATGAACTCTAAACACCGCACTTATTCCAACTGACACTCAAGGTGTACGACGCAATCAGTCTGTCCGGCTTGACATCATTCATCGGACGTACGTAGATCATTCCCTTAGATTTGTTGTACGACGCTTACTAAGCAATTGCTCATTGACTTGTATACAACGCGTAGTAACGGCGTAAATTATCATTTGGGGCATAGAATGGGTTCGTGGCGTTACAAGCGGCAACGAATGCATCCATGCGAGTAGATTTGCCTGGCACCCTATTCTTTTGAGCCATTCGTTCTGAGCGCATCTTTATCGAGCGCAGTGCATCCATCGTGACTAGTCTTTGTGAAAATGAACGGCACAGTCAGTCTCAGTCGAGTCTGTGATGGATGCAGACTAGATCGAACTATAGGCATTTCTTTTCTTCGATCATCGGTTCCTATTCATGATACACCACTCCTGTTCTGTTTCGCATGAGGCATAGTCTTCTGAGTTTGTAAATAGTCAGTTCTTCGTCTTCGAAAAATTCGCTGCGGGCCGTTATCATCACAATCTGCCGTTCTGCTAGTCAGCTCTATTATGTACATTTTCTCTAGATCGTAGTATCGATCAAACAGCCGAAGATTAATAAACATGTCGTATGGATCAGATGCGATTTACTTGATAACCAATGATCACTTCGCTTATTAGATATGCGTTCGCTCAGTATTGTGGTCACTGGCTGAGCCTAGTTTGATATTGAGTCTTTATTTTCGAAAGTCGTTCCTAGCAAGCACCGCATCGGCAGGACTAATAATAATAGTCACAGAGAATTGCATGCGAGACCACAGCAGATTCCAGCTTAAGAGTGACACTTTTATTCATCGCAATCAGCATCTCCAACACGTATCGTATCGAAACCCATGCCTTCGTTTCCACACGTTAAACTATGATGTTCCGGATGCATTACGTCCACGCAAACAACATGTACACAAGCTCAGTATGGTGGCAGAATAACGCATCGTTGAACTCGACAATGCATATTCGCTCTAAACAGCTGAAAAGATCGTAGGAGCTATCGTTTGCTTTATGCGAGATGCTACGGTCCCATCAAAGCGTGACATGCGCTACATCGCACGTTACACATTCGTTTGGATATAGAGCTCGCTGCAAGTGAGTTGTGTGCTATCAAAGAGAAGCCATTGCGGACTAAATTTATTTGGTTGCCATGTTCTTTCGCGCTGGTTGGATCGTGAGGCGATTATTTGGGACGCCAACGGAGATAGAACTGCAAATGAGGTTGACCGAATGGACAATGTGAGAGCGGATTATACGTGCTGGGAAAAGTGTTTTTTCATGGACTACAAGAGCTGATCTTCTGTGATAGACTTAGACGAACGCTAAATGATAAGCGATGCGACTACGAGATTCCTGAGATGAGACCTCGTCAATCTTATGTGTCACTGAGATTCATTACGTGATCGAGCCGGGATATCTAGTGAATATTTTCAATGACCGTAACTTTACTAGAGAAATGATGCATTGCTTGCGTTATCTTCTTTCAAGACGTTCAAATCAAAAAGTCAGGTTCGCTTCGTTCATGGCAAATACTCCAAAGGACGGAAAGGTGCTGGAATCATTTCAATCGTAATTCTAACTGGTACTGGAGTGAAACGTTTGAGCAGATAAGCTACTGGGTCAAACCACTTGGGGCGGTGAAGCCACAATCATCACATCGAAGAAAAAGAAGTGAAACGCCTATGAATCCAGAAAAACTTGTTCGTCGATTTCTGTTCGACGCTCTTCAAAGTCTTCCACGCGCATTTAGTGAGTATGTGTGACGATCTATCTAGTACCACAATGCCGTACTACTCGCTATAATCATTACAACTTACAAAAGAGATTCTGACTTGTGCCATCGAAAAATACGCTAAATCCCGAAAATAGCACTTTTTGATTCGAGATATTCATATTCAAACCCCAAAATATGTTTTTCAATGAATTATGAACAAAATAATGATATATAAGAAATGCCAAAGCTTGTACTCTCGGACTGGATAATAGACATCGAAATATACCAAGTCAGAATGCTGCCTGTCTTAAGCCATCTTATGATGCAGACATACTAATAAAAACCTGACCCAACGCGCTTATCATTTCACTTTTACGAGCCTATGTGGCTGCATGTGTTTTACTTGCAAGTGTACATGCGACAGTTCATCCTACAAATGTTGTAGGTAATCGATTCTTTTCAACAGAATTTCTCCTTTATTCTGTAGAAACTGAGCCCTTTTCTTCGAAGCCAATTACAAATACTTCTTAGACTCCATTCGATCATATTGTTAGTAACTCGCTAAACATACCTTTTACCATGTTCTTTCGCGAGCAGTGCGGTATAATTCCACTCGCCTTCGCCGGAATGATAAAAATAGTGTCATAGCTATTTTCTATAGGATATAATTACAACGCCTAACTATCTCGTATCAGACTGACTTGACTACATCGAGTGGCAGAAAGTCGGCAGCAATATTCCAGTTTTGCGCTCGATGCCAGCAGTTTATCGACGCACAAGACGTGGTCTTATAGATGATGGTACAGGCAAGCTTCATACTGCTGAGGCCGATTCCTTTGAAGTTCAAGAAGGGTCTACAGACGTAGCTCTTGCTGATGCATCGTTCGAAGTGAGCCTAGATAATGGAGTGTTATTAGCTAACAGCCCGAGCGATGGCGATAGTTTGGAAGAAGAAGAGCTTGAAATTATCTCGCCTGACGAGATTTCGTTGAACGAAGACCAGAAACCGCTTGTAAGGCTCTATGAAAGCTGTCTATTTAATGTCTGGCGCCAGACGCGTTGTGCGATGAAAATGAAACCTTCTCTCAGATCGTCGCTTTCCATACCCTCAGAACCACACAGAAGAGAGATTACTGGTAGCGAGAGCGGTTTTGCAGTCGCACCATTACTTCCTGTTCAATGGCTGTTACATTTGGTATGGCGGCTTATTGCGCTATATATTTTTTTCGGTCTTCCTCTCGCGGCAAGATTACTCAATTTTTATCGCTCATGGGGTCGGAATACCATATGGATCACCATCGAAGGTGTGATGATCGGGCTCTTACAGGATGTAGCGATATATATGCAGGCAGCTACGTTACTTGCTTGCATAGTCACGATTCATGCAGAATATAATGACTATTTAGACAAGTCAAGCAATAATAGTGATTCATTTGAGGATTACAAGCGGAAGAAAGTGATTGATCGGACTTCATCGGCTTATAATAAAAAGATATATACGCGTTTTGGTCAGGCGGCTTCAAATGCGGAAATGGGACATGTTCAATTTGACTTGTCGATGTCAGACGAAGGGTCTGTTTCCAACCATATCAGCTACACCAAGTTTTTGTGTGAAATATGTCTGGGTGCGCTCTTTCGTACAGTTCTTTATTTTCTGATAGAAGTGGTCATCGTTTTGTCGACAATCGCCAATGTCATTGATCTCTCGTTACAGATGACAATGCATCCTCGACTTAATCGTGCATTTGTTGAGATTTTTGTGAATTACGCCTCTCAATTTTACGGCACGATAACGGATGGAGAAGTTCTCACACCAGCGATCATATCTGTAGCGGTGACATATGCCACCATGACAGCCTTTTTATCCTTCGCCTATTTATCGGAACAAGCTTCAACCATATTAGAATTGAGTAACTGGGAGGGCAGTTCGAAAATTCTTTTCTGGGAAGTGCAGGCCATGGATCAAAGCTGGTTTACGAGCTGTATCAGCTCCTTGAGCTGCATGGCCAAAATTCGCAGAATTGATGACAATAGAGAAAACTTGTACTAAAGTCGCAAACGTCGTACTACAAGTTTTGGTGGCAACAGCTCCTTAGTTATTTCTCCACCGAATCAGAAAAGCGGTTCCGGTCTTGGGTCTGCACACAGTACCCACCAATCAACCGATAGAAATCGACAGCGTACAGGTATTATTATGAGGTTTTGTGATATAAGTCGATATTTATGGCCGCGTTTTGTGACCAATGGTCTTCTGTTCACTGGTGCTTTGCTTGTTTCGATTTATTTCCATACAAATGGGAAGAATGGTGGCCTTGATATAAAGTGGATAGCAAATCCAATGTTCGCATTGCAAGCTGAAACCTTTTTTAAGTCCCAGGTTACTACGAGGCACGTTAATTTGAACTGTAGCCAAGCATCCGAACAGATCCGCGCTGCATTATCATCAAATGAAAAATATACAATTCCAAACGAGACAGTGCACGACTGCGCACTCTTATGGCGTAATACAAATGGCTTCACGGGACCAAAGCATTTTGAGTTGAACTGGGAAAATGAAGCTTGGCCGAGTAATGAAACGGAGTCGTTATCAGCCGGTGAAAATAAGCGAAAGCCGCCTAATATAATATTGATCAATCTAGAATCCTGGCGAGCGTTAGACGTTGGAGTTCTTGGGGCTGAAGATAAAAAGAATTTGTTCAACAAGTCCGTTACTCCAAATTTTGATAGCTTGAGCAAAGAAGGGATTTTATTCCGCAATCACTATACTCAAGCAGTGCAAACATCTCGAACACTGCTAACGACACTATTTGGAATTCTGCCTTCAGCTACAGAAACAACTGCTTTGAAACAGTATGGTGCATCGTTAAATCTACGAGGGTTACCACAATTTTTGAAAAGCCGAGGATATCATAATATGTTTTGGAGCGCAGTCGACCTTGAATGGGAGTCGTGGGACGATGTTCTGCTTCAAAATGGCTTCGATGTCCTTGTAGATGAAGCTCACATCCGCGATATCATACGAAATGTGCACAGTTATACTTTTGCGTCAGATGATCACTTTTCATGGGGGACCCATGATCATATATCTTTTGAAGCGCTGCTGCATGTTTTGGAAAAGGCCAAAGAGAACGGCGAGCATGGTTCACGTAATTCTTTCTAATCAGAATCCGATTCGGTACACGAGGTCGCGATAAATGGCATGAAAAATGCGACATTCGGAGCTTCAAACTTTCGTACGATAGCAAATTGGTCGCTGGCCTACATGAATAAGGTAGTACAAAATAGAAGGCGAACCGAGTCGATCAAAATGGATCGCAAGAAACTGGAGAAGGAAAGGACTGAGTTTTACTCTAAGAAACATATGAATCCGTTGCTCAGTAGACGAAGTGTGGATAAGAATGCGTTAGGTAATCTACCGCTTCTTCGAAGCCTACCAAAAAATATGAATAGGACGACAACAGTACACGAAAAGAACGTGCTCGATGAAATTCTCAGGGATTTAAAATCGCCGTACTTTCTCGATTTATACACAATTTCAAGCCACAATCCCTGGAATATCCCTTCTTTTTATAAAGTCCCCGACTTGGAAGGTCTGAGCACGCAACTAAATACCAAGTATCTTCAAGCAATGGCTTTTTCTGATCAAATGCTGGGTGATTTTATCAGAGCACTGCGTAGTAAAGGGCTCTTGCAAAATACAATTGTACTAATTCAAGGTGATCATGGTTATGGAAGGCTAGAGCACGGGAACAATCCTTCGCTTGCGGATTCTGGAGTGTACGATGAAGTTTCATATACCCTTTCTGATATTAGCAGACGATTATCTTACGCAAGAACAAAAGGGATGCAAATAAATGATTTATCGATGCAGTCTGACATCATGGCAACAATAGCGGATATCTTGGGAGTAAGTGAGGCATCGCCGCTAGTTCAGCATGGTGTTGGCTATTCAATGGTGCGAAAGAACAAAGTGTCGAGTACGTTTCGCGAACAAGCTGATTATATTGAACAAAGCTCAACCGCAGCGTTTGAGGCCGACTCGCACGAGCGTCGTATCATACTGTGTAATCCATTTGATGGAATGACGCTTGGAGTGCGAAATGGTGATTTGAAATACACCTTCTTCCCGGATGGTGCGTACAAAGTCTTTGATCTTAGAGTAGACCCACTGGAACAAGCAGCCATCAAAGCTGGTTTTGATGTCACCGGGATGGACTTGGACACAATTGAAGTATATAAGTACGCCTCACAGCAAATCTTCCTTAACCAATTTTTATATCAAAATAACCGCTTGTTCCGGCCGAACTCGTTCAGCCTGCAGAATAAAAGTGGTATTACTAGAAAATAGTGCGTGACGCAAAGAAATGGATCAGCTCAAGTACGAAGCGGCATGTATTAGGAGCGCTTCTGATAGCGAAGTATCAAGGTCGTTTATCTCGGTCAAAGTTTCGACGTGGTGGAACACATAGATTACATTAGAAATTATGATGAATATTCATGTATTTTAGCCATATCTCTATGGACTCAGCACAAGCGTGAAAAATATTTGTTAGGATTTTTACATCCGAATATGTAGAGGCACTTGGAAAGCTCCGATGCAGTTATATGTTGCTACGGCCGAAGCATTGTCATACATTGAGAATGTTGCAATCGCGGTATAACTGTCGCATTTAAGGAAGCATCGGGCGTAGACTGGCAAATTCTAGCTGTCGCCCATCTGTAATTTGTCCTGCTCCATCATAATGCGTCGCGTTAACTTATTCTATTGCTGCTGAATTTTCCCGATGTTCGAAATTGGACCGCTGGTAAGAGAATTAGTCGACGAATAGATCTCTGAACGGGTTCGGAGAGTGAGTCAGTGGCTGATAGAAGTGTAACGAAAGCTCTGCTTTCAATCTTGCATTGGAAGATCTTGAACAGATCAGTCTGATTGACTCAATGTTAAAGGCATAGTCCTGTTATTCATAGTACCTGGGTTCTTCAGCAGGCGGCCAATATGTGATCTGCTGATTTTATGCGTTGCATTGAAGATCTTACCAGCGTGCTTTACGTTTCGTTTTTCACGATAGATGGAAAGCCTCTTGTTCTGGGGAATCGCATGAAATGCAACGCGTTTTGCTGGTATAAATAGCATTAGGAGCTGAGTTGCGGCAACAACTTTACCTCGCTAAAAAAGCGAGAAACTGCTGCCATTGATACGCATTATGATTTGTATTGGTGCAGCTTTCTTTTACTAGTCCTGTGCGATGCCGAGCAGAAAATTTTCTGTTAATTCGCCTACTATTGACTTTCATCATACGCGTGCTGCGCTGAAATATAGTCCAGCTTCCAAGAATGAGAATACGAGCAGAGCATTACATAAAAAAGTTTCACAGCAAAAGAGCATTCGTGTACAAGGCGAAATGGAGAACTCATATCCTTTTGAGCTCGTAACGACTCAAAAGATCATGCATGAAAAGCGAGCACGTTGGGATGTTTCATCGACACAATCAAAACATGCTTCTTATTCAATTATCTCGAGAGACATGGACCGAGCGATCCATAATTTCTCTGTATCTGACGATGATGACGAAGATGAAGCTATATGGAACATCGATGACGATGCTGCCATACTTCCAAGCTACAAAAACACATCGCTATCACTGTCTTCGCCAGAAGTAGTAAGAAGGCAACCCGGTAAAAAGTATACGAGTCATTTACAGCAGGAGAATCGCCATCGGGCGGCTCTGGTGCGTAAAGCGAGTTTCACTCGATATTCGGAGGCGAGTAACTCTCCCACCGCGTTAGAAGAAAGAGGCGACAATATTGTTACTGCATGGGACAACAAAGCACACTCACCTCCTCCGCGTTATGAAGAGAGCTATCACAGCTGTTCTTCCTTGGATTACAGTGGTGACTCTATAAGCGGGAATTCGTGTGAAGGTGAGAAAATGCGGGCGGTGCAGCATTATAAATCGATATCACCAGTCGATTTTGTGAAGGATACGGTTGATACACAACGTCGCCGGAGTTTTCGACCTCGTTCTGCTCGACCAACAAGGAAAAATGACGCATTTGTGGGACTCTCCGCGCGCGCACGAAGCGCCAGGCTTCATCGCAAAGGTTATGCACAAGAAAGTGGAGTGAGACGCGGAAACTTCTACGAAGAGTAAGCGGAACATCATGCAATGAATCACCCGAAACCTTACCTTTATCGTGTAGAAAGCTAAAGAAGCAGGCCGAAAAAGCGCGTCTAGAGAAGGAAGCAGCTGATAAACTGAAGCGTGCTCAACGTGGCTCTCCCCCAGTACAGCTTTTGGAAAGAGAAGCTCAAGGTGCTGCGCGAAAGGAAGAGCTTATTCGAGCCTCACATCAAGTTTTTCTCAATCTCTGCCAACAAGCCAAAGCTCGAGATATACCAAAGTCGACCTACTCCACTACTCATGAAGATGACATAAAGCGACGAGAGCGTATTCTGAAAAGATCTCAGCTTCTATTGAAAAAAGCGAACGCTCCTTCACAAATGACAGAAACGCGCGGTAGTACAAATTTTCGATCTCGCAAAGCTTCAAAAGATGCACCTAAACCGTGCGTAAAACCTGTTCCAAACTTCCAAAAGCTTCATCAGAAGTTAACGACACAGTCATCGCAAAATCCCGCATGTACAACTTCCTCGCGGCCCTTTTTCTTGCATCGTCAAAGTGAATACGAGCGTCTTCAACGGAAGCGACTCGCTCGTAAGCAGAGACAGACTTACGAAAGAACTTGAGCTTCAGAATGCCCTCAGTATGCAACAAGAACTGCTGTTACACAAAGCGCTCAAAGTAACTCGTAACGAGCCTAAAATGACGAAATCAGAACGCCTTCGTCGAAAGGAAGTGGAAAAACGCAAAGCAGTGTTAAAGCAAATGGAAATTGAGCGAGAACAATCGGATGCAGAACGACAGTCTAAGTTTAAGCGCGCTGGCTTGAAGGTAAAAGCACAGGTCGCGCGCTTGGAGGCTCAACGTCGAAGTGAATATGCTGGCGAATTTGTGGATTTGGATACCGTTGAGAAAGAAGCACCTGTGCGTGCGAAAGAAGCTGCGAAAGAATTTCGTGATGCTTTACTTCGAAACCGAAAGCGTTTAACAGCAGCGGCCGAGTCTCAGCCGTCCCTAATGGAGCGATACGCTGTCGCCATTCAAAAGAGCGTCATAAAGCAATCGCTTCATTCTGTTGTCGCGACTGTCGCGAAGAAAAATAATATTCCGTTTGAATGAAATAACATTACGTGTTTTGATTTGACGGAAGATGATACAAAGCGGCCGGAAGGGCGCATTCAGATGATCGGAAAGACATTTCATTGTTTGTTGGCACGAACAATTCATTACCGCGTATTCCACTGAGCTCCACTGCTAATTCATTTATGATAAGCGCAATGTCTGCGGACCTCGAAGTTGAAGGCGATGGAAGATTCCCTCGAGCGTACATTTTGCTTGCTCGATACAAAAGCGCGGTCGATGGGTTAAAAAAGAACGAGCGCCAGTCAAAGCGGAAGCTAATAATTGTGCGGCTCGTGCATGCACTGGCGCTTCCATTTGTACCTGACGGAGCGCATGAAGAAGAATTTGTTGTTCACTGTCACTAAGCATGAAGAATAAACTCGAAGCGCAGTCTGCTTGAGCGTAAAAGACTGTCACATGCTGACCTTGATCAATTCGAGCGAGGTCGTGACGCAAGTACGCGAAACGCTCGTAAAGTTCCTTTGCACTTCTTCGCGGAAACTCATGCGCGAAATCATGCCACGGAATATCGTTCCCAGTGCGCGAGTATGCCGCCAATCGATTCTCAAAGTACTTTTCTTCATTGAGCGACCACGGCGGCGCATATCCTTTCTGAGAATTGGCTGTTTGCAGTGTATCAAAGTAGCTTTTTGCATGCGTTTGAACTTGTGCAATGGATTTCGTTCGAACGACATCGGCGATGGCTTGCCATTCGTCTCGAGCGCCGCTACTTGCACATTGTTCTAGACCAGAAAGGAAGCGATCATGCTCCTCAACAGACCATGCAGCGCTCCCCTCCTCTAACCGCCGGTGCTTCATTTCGTGCCGTCAGTGATACCATGAAACCAAAGCAGAAATAGATGCGCTGTAACCGCTTCAATTGTATTTAATCAGCTCAAAATATTCGAAAGTGGGACGGATTCCGCAGTAATTTCCATTTGCGTTCATAGTTTGCGTAGTGCGTCCATTCGAGCGACTGAGCTATGGAAAGCACCTCTTCTTGCAGCTACGAATACATTGTTATAGAAAAGATGAATAGAAATTGTTCAGACGCTTACTGCAGCGGAGGTGATAAAGGTGAGCGTGTCTTTTGAATTTTCTTGGAAAAGCCGTCGTAGTCGAGACAATGCGAGTCCGTATTGAGCGTGCAATCGATCGTGAGTTAATGCCGCTTGGAAGACGGCCATACACGTGGGCTTCTCAGTATCTGTCCAGCGTCGAAGTTGCTGGAATATCTCCATTTCCGCATCTATATCTCCCTCTCGAGCGAACACGCACGTTTTCTATGCGAGCGCATGAATTAAGATGTTTTTCTCCTCTTTTTTTTCTGCGTCCGTTTTTTTCTGCTCTTGTGTTTGCTCTTCTTCGGGAATGGAACAGGCCCCGAAGTATGCACTCAACGCATCTGTATCTATGAGTGCTAGGACACTTTCTGCCGCCTCCAAAACGCTTTTGTCTGCAGCGCTTATTGCGTTCAAATGCTTAAGACGCGCACATAACAGTGGAAGATGATTTGGATAAGACTGCTTGAGACGCGCAAAAGCTTCTTCAAAGTCAATCTTTCCAATACGATCATTCAGATATTGGAGCTGGAGATCGCGTGCGGCAATGTCGGGGATTTTTTCCTCCTTTGCATCTGCTTTCGGCGTGGGAGTGAGCTTTGGAGGGACAAAGAAGCGAATAGGATAGCCACTTGGTCGTTGTCCATATCTATTACAAATAGTTAAAGGAAGAATGAGACGATCATCGTAAGAATCATACTTTTTAGATGCAATCACAAATCGAACCAGGCCCGAGAGGATGTGATTTGCGGCGCCATCAGGATATGCTTCTTTCGGCGGCTTTTGTATAAACAGAGTAATTGCATGATTGATGGGAGCGTCCATATTCTCCACTGATTTGGACGAGGAACAAAATTGCTGCTGCGGATTTTTGTAGACCTGTGTGGTGATCTCTTTACTTAGCGATTCGCTCATGAGCATTCAAGGCCCATATTTTGCAAGTTCTCGAGTTTAGCGAGACTTTCATGGCAAATTTGAGTGCGAATCCTGTATTTTTGGCCTTTTCGAGTGTGATTCCTGTGCCAAATGCATCGGATGCGCCCATATATCGTTTTTTCTTTTGCGCGTCAAAACCATTGTCATTTGTCCTTCGAACGAATTCTCGTATAGCGTACCATTAATTCCCGTCAGTGAAGGGATGACAAGGCCTTTTTCTGTTGTTTTTGTATACGCAAAGGTGAGAACAAGCTGGTATATCGGTCGCTCTCGTAACGGTTCTCCTAATTCCTGATCCTTTACATCGGAATTTTTAACTTTAAGCTGTGAAAGAAAGGAAGAGGCGATATTTCACTCTTCTCAGGTCGAAGGCGCTGAATGTATTGAGTGAACGATACTTTGGGAGTCAAAACCTGGGATTGGATCGCGCTATAGAGCTGTATGCCATTTCTGTGACAGCTATCACCCACCAAGTCAATTTGTTGCGCGCTAGGAACGATCCCAAGAAACTGGACCTCGATATCAAGCTCTGCTTCACCCAAAGCGCTCCAAAATTGTGCTACACATATCTCTAATGCATATTGATCATTGATATCGATAGAGAATGTATTTGTTTCTCCTGAGGCTAGACGGAAGTACTTGTGCATCTCAGTTTGTGACTGTTTTCGAAATGGTACGATTTGAAGCGAATGGAACACAAATGCGAGAGCTGACGAATCAACAGTCGATGTATTAGGTCTGGAAATGGTAATATTGGCCCACGTCGATCCTTTCGGAGGCATCAGAAATCGTCTTCGGATAGTTCCCGGCTGAAATGTTTCAAGTGAGCGGTATATTTCCGATTTACCAACAGGCTGAGGTTTGACTACGATGATGGGAATCGTGAACTCCGCTCCTCTACTTCTGTGGCGAGTGTTAATGCCACGAATTTCGGCGTAGTGATGTCCTGGTGACAAACGCTCTGTACAAACTGAAACCTGAAAACTTCGACCTTCCTGCATGACGGCCAGATACTTCCCAACATCGACGTACTTGTGCAGGCGACAAGCTCCAAATATGTTTCAAATTGCACTCTATCCCTTTTTGAAGGTATTTGCAGAAGACTGGCTGCACGCGTACTAGAACATCGACATTCGACTTGCAAAAGTCTGCTTCGGTATAAAGAAAGATTCCACGATCGCCAGAGGACGCAGTGGGTCTTGCTTTGGGATAAGATGTTTGGATAGAGTAATACATTGGAGCGGACGGAGAGCCAATATCATGGGATATGAGGTACTCAAAGGCTTTACTGATTTGTATTAAACCTTTTCCTTGCGCGAAAACTTCACATTTTCAATGGGTTTGGCCAGCCATCAGTCCACGGCGGATAGAGTAAGGGGTGTATGCAGTTTGATTGCATTTTAGTGCACTGATGAGGAGCGCAACGTTTCCAGCGCAGTTCGGTGAGCTCATCGAGGTCCCGTTCATGAGTTGTTTGCAGTTGAGCGTCCAATTGGGAACAGAAGTTATTGCAGCGCCTGGAGCACAAATAGAGACGCCCAAATCACCATCGAACGTTGGTCCTCGAGATGACCATGTGTACGCAATACCGGAAAGATCGTTTTCTCGAAGTGCATAGCCAGCCTGCATCATTTCGGGTGAAACATATGCGCCAACGCCAGTATACATGAGGAAGTGCCTCCTGGGGCGCCCACAGTGCCAAGTGCAGGGCCATTGTTTCCTGCGCTTGCTATGAACATGACATTGTGTTCATCAACCAGTTCTTGTGCTAATTCTATAAATCTCCCTACATTATGTTGGGTAGCGTATTCTCCATAACTCATATTGATGATATCGATCTTTTTCCAAGATGTTCGGACGGCATGAAGGGCACGAGACAATGATGATGAGGTTTCCATGCCTTGTAATCTGATATCTCCTATCTTAATAGAAATAATTTGCGCACCAGGGGCGACACCATTGCATTCTGGCTGCTCCGAATGGTAAGCAGCAGTAATGGCAGCCACATGTGTTCCATGGGCCCCTGAATCACAAACAACACTTAAAATATTTCCATCATCATATACATTTACAGCATAATTTAGCTGCGACGTCTTCGAAAACATTGCGTACTGTCTCTCAATTCTAAAATCTGCCATTGCCGTAACTTTTCGAAGGTCCCCACTCTCTTCAACGTCTATAGCTGCTCGCCATATCTTGTCTTCATCTAGGAATACTACGCAATCGTAAATTGGCCCAGGATCCTCATAATTCTTCTCAATATCCTCGAGCGCTGCTATCCGCGCATCTACATCGCGTTTCTTTTGCATTAAGCTCGCCACAATTTCCTCTTTTTTCTTTTCGTCTTCGACATTACTCTTCTTGTCTTCTATGTCAGCAGAGATTAGCATTCTTTCCTTTTGCAGTGAGCTCATCAATTCTCTCTGCTCCACGAGAAATACATTTTTCCTTTCTTCTTTCAATCGTGTCTTTAATTGGACCGGAAATATATCGTAACCTGCAAGAACTCCGACGTGATAGGGGCCTTGCGGCCAAGAAGGATTAAGATAAAGCTTTTTATCACGAATTTTAATGTACGCTTCCCCAGAAACATCTTCAATTTCGGACTGTACAACCTTCGAAGAATTGACATACCCGGCTCCAGAAGCATCGATAACATCAATGATTTTGGGTTTTCCGTCGCTCGTGCTTTGTAAACCGATGGCGCCGGGGTCAACGCCTGTATCAAGAATTGCAATCACCGTATTTCTCCCATCAAATTCAGGATTTTCCGCTTGAAACTTGTCGGCTTCCGTTTCTTGTTTAGGTAAAAGATTTTGATACGGGAAGGCTTGCATTTTGAGATCTTATGGAAAAGAGTGAGGAGATGATTTGACTGGATAAATTTGCAGAATTATGATTTATAGCCAGTTAAGAGTGAGATTTAAATGAGGACGTTCCTTTTTTCTGACGCTGCATCTTGTGATCGCAGAATGGAACATACTATTTATTCCGACAAAATCTGAATTGGTGGACAATGGGAAAGTATCTGTCGATATAAAATGCTATAAACTATTTAGAAAGCGGCCCAATGCGTCCTAATCTTTCTTATTTGCAGATTATCTAGGTTTAAAGTCGCATAGTGTGCGACGCAAGGAGATCAATATATTTTTAATGCTCAAAGCGCTTCTAATGACATTTGAAATTTCTGGTGGTCATTACCGTTTGTTTTTTTGCGGGCTATATGCTACTAGTACTTAGGTTTCAACGCTATGCCATACTAAAGAAGTGATAAGCGAGAACATAAGGCGGCATCTCAGTATCTTGACGTGAGTGATAGAAATATGACAAAGACATGTGATACACTGCTTGATCCAACCATGTCTTACGAGATATTGATGGATTCTGCTACAGCAGTTGGTTCACTGTTCACCGATCGTGCTGTCGCTGCCAACCCTGCCATAGCTTGCCTCCGGTTTTCTGTCACGTAAATGCATATGCGTTCCTGCTAATTTCTCGGAAGTCAATGCCTGACCTGCATGTTTTCTCTGTGCTCATTGAATAAAGAACGTACGAGTCAGAAAAGATTGTAATTATACTTTGCGAATATATACATATCCAATGCATCAAACAAACTGCATTGCATGTTTTCTGTACCTCTTATACTTTTAAACATTTTTCAACCGTGGATCGAGCATGTACTCAAATCGAAATCTTATATTCAGCAATGAATACGGTGATCAATTTAAAGGTGAGGTGGCTGGCGGTTTCATCTATACGAGTCCGGCAACGTAACGTCTTGTACCGCATCGCAACAAAGATAAAACGAGAAAATGTCTGAGACACCACATGCGTTACGTGCAATAAGAGGAAATATTACGCACTGGAGCTTGTATTGTCATGAACATACTACGCATAGTTTTCACTTGTATCGATATCTTGTGTCCTCGTTCCTGTTGTTGTTACGGGCTGAATTCACTTATCTTCGTTGCTTTTTGAGTGGTGGTGCTGATTCCGGTAAATCTATGTTCGAGGCCGTACGCTTACGCAGCAGCCCAGTGACATCTCTCGAGTCCATTTTCTGACCGTGTACGTCGCGCTGCAAGCGGTCGGTACGACTGGCTTCCAACTGGCTGTTAGAAGAAGCATCAAACGCAACGTTCGTGCCCACTTCGACTGATGAGCCAACGACTGTCGGCGGGGTTGGAGCGAAAACCAAATTATCTCGCTTTCCACGTTTATCTGTGCTCCCAGATATCGATCCGCACGTCATAGACAATGGATTCAGCTCCGTAGTAGGATCGTCATTGACTTTGCCAAATATATCACCGGACGGCAAAGGCAAGATGGTTACAGGGGCAGCTGGTGCATTTCCCAAGTGGGATCTCTTAAAATTCGGATTCTTGCCAAGCGCGGTTCCACTAGAGAGAGAATATTTTGGTGGATCGTAGCTCCTGCTTCGTTTCATACCAGCTTTCAACGGGTACAACACGGTTTCTGGTTCAGCTGCCATTCTTACTTCTTTTCTTGCTTTTTCTGCCATCTTGAGAGCTTGATTCGGTTCAGCGGCAACCTGCTTCACGTCGTCTTCGTCCACATTAAATTTATTCAAGACGGATAATGTAGCTGCTGTTACGGAGACAAGAGGTGGTTCAAAGGTTGCCTGCTCTATACCATTTTTGACAGTATTCTCACATAGTCCAAATTGTGATGCTCTTGGCTGTTAAGAACTGTAAAGCGGGATCCTGATTTGGTCGTACTTTGGCTGCGTAAGTTTGCACAAAAGTGGATTGTGCAGATACTTCTGAAGCCGCGAATAATCCTTCAGCGACCGTACTTTCTCCATTTAGTGTAGTCAGTGTGGACCCTTCACCACTAAATTGTTGAAAAGCTCAGGCATCATCCATGTGCTTTCATCGCAAGATTATCCATTAGTTCCTTACTTTCATTACTCAGTGCGTGTTGATTGTTCATCAGCCCATTGTAAATTTCTCGGACATGGTTTGCTTGAACTATGCCATCCAACATATCATGCGTATGCCATTGTACGTGTTCCAGGGGGCTTTGCAGCTCGGCATTTGATTCTGACGTTTCACGGTATTCTGAGTTGTCTTCACCCATATTCTGGCTGTAATCGTCGTCATCATCACGGCGTTTTTCCGTTGCCACTTGCTCATCCTGAAATTGTAGGTCAGACTCATAATTTCCTTGCAATCCATTTATGTCGCATTTCAGACTAGCGATCGTCTCCTTCAAGGCTTTCACATGTTTTGCATGTAGCTCTTCTTGCACGCAAAACATTTCATCGTGTCACTGATTTTGCACTCCGCTTCTTCTTTTTTGGTTTTAATCTGCTCCTGCTGTCGTCTTATTAAATCTTCCTGCTCCACGCGTTCTTGCAGCATAGCAAGG